>WNWK01001988.1:232500-236937 GCA_009830355.1 Cherax destructor
GGAGAAATGTTGTCATGTCCCACCGCTTTTGAGGTATCGAGTTCACATAGCAGCTTCTTCACTTCCTCCTCGGTTGTGTGTATTTCATTCAGCACTTGTTGGTATACCTCCCTATTCTGAATTCCTGGATTCCTTCCTGTCTCCTCTGTAAAGACTTCTTTAAATCTCATGTTGAGCTCCTCACATACCTCTTGATCGTTTCTTGTGAACTCTTCCCCTTCCTTCCTCAGCTTTATTACCTGGTCGTTGACTGTTGTTTTCCTCTTGATGTGGCTATACAACAGCTTCGGGTCAGACTTGACTTTTGATGCTATATCATTTTCGTATTGTCGCTGAGCCTCCCTTCTTACCTGTGCATATTCGTTTCTTGTTCTTCGGCTAATCTTTTTATTTTCCTGGGTCCTTTGTCTTCTGTACTTTTTCCATTCTCTAGTGCACTTAGTTTTTGCCTCCCTGCACCTTTGGGTGAACCTAGGACACGTTCTGGTCTTCCCATTACTTCTGTTTCCCTTGGGGACAAACCTTTCCTCTGCCTCTTTGCATTTGGTTGTCACATATTCCATCATTTCTTTTACTGGTTTTCCTGCCAATTCTCTCTCCCACTGAACGTCTTGTAGGAAGTTCCTCATGCTTGTGTAGTCCCCCCTTTTGTAGTTTTGTTTCTCCCTTCCTATTCCTGCTCCCCTCTCCACTCGAAGCTCAACTATATAATCAAAACACAGAACGAAATGATCACTAGCTCCAAGGGGCCTTTCAAATGTGATATCCTCGATGTCCAAACTACTCAAGGTGAATACTAGGTCCAGTCTTGCTGGATCATCCTCACCTCTCTCTCTGGTAGTGTCTCTAACATGTTGATGCATGAGGTTTTCCAGTACCACATCCATCATCTTGGCTCTCCATGATTCAGGACCCCCGTGGGGCTCCAGGTTTTCCCAGTCAATCTCCTTGTGATTGAAATCACCCATAACTAGTAACTTTGCTCTTCCCATGTGGGCTCTTATGGCTACCTCGGCTAGTGTGTCTACCATTGCTCTGTTGCTCTCGTCGTATTCTTCTCTTGGCCTCCTGCAGTTCTGTGGCGGGTTGTACATTACAGCAATTACCACCTTATGGCCCTCAGACTGGATTGTTCCTACTATGTAGTCCCTTTCGCCCATTCCATCCATTACTTCCACTTCCTCAAATCCCCACCGGTTCTTAATGAGCAGTGCAACTCCTCCTCCCCCTCTGCTCCCTCTATCTTTCCTGAGGATTTGATATCGGGTGGAAAGATTGCATCTGTTATCATCCTGGTGAGTTTCGTTTCTGTGAGTGCTATTATGTGTTGGGATGTCTCCTTTATTCTTTCATGCCACTCCTCACATTTATTTGTTATACCATCTGCATTTGTATACCAAACCTTCAACTTCTTTTCTAAAACCGTAGTCAGGGGGGTACGTTGGGGTTGGGAAAGTGGGAGACCTGATGAGGAACTATGGGTGGTTGGTGTGAAGGTGGAGTTTGTAATGAGATGGGTGGAAACATGTGTGTTTTGGTTTAGATTGTTTGGTTGCATTGGGGTTGTCCAGGTTGGGGGACATCTGAAGGTATTTGAGCTTCCTCCTGAGTCTGGGTTCTCCTGTCCATCTCTCTTTCTTCGTTTTGTCTCTGTACCCTCTCTTTCAGTTTATGTCTTTCTTCTCGTGTTCTGTCACGGTTGAGATACACATTCCGGTAATCTGACATATCCCTTAGTCTTGCTTTCTCCTGCAGAATCCTGTTTCGAGTCAATTCTGCCTTGAAAATCACTTTGACTGGCCGGATTCTTCCTCTTGCAAACCCCCCTATTCTCAGAAAATTTGCCAGCTGGGTCATGTCATATTCTCCTATTACTTTCATGATGCTTTCAATCACTTTTTTCTCCCCTTGTCTTCTTGCTTCACAAGTTTCCCTTTCAGCTTCCCTGAGCCCATAAATAAAGACTGATCTGTCTGTTTCATTCTCCCACTGCCTATCTCTATGTAACCCCTGATTCGATTTAGTTGCCTCCATTGCAGCTTTTCTTTCTTCAATCTCTTCACTGTCTGTTATCCCTTGGTCCAGTGGCCTGTCGCTTTCCCTTAACTTTCCTTGTGCATTCCTGTGGTCTGTTAGAGCTTCTACGTATAGCTTAGCTCTCCCTTTTACTACACTCCCCTCGATTGTTCCTGATTTGATCCTTTTTTTTCTCGGGCTCCACGATGGTCTGATAGGGCCTCTGCATACAGTTTCACTCAATTCTCTATAGTCCCCTTATTTGTGACTGAGGTAGCAGTTTCTGATACCATGTCCACATTGCTATTTAGTTCTTTAGGCTGATTCAAATTTTTCAGTTCCTCTTCTAATCTCTGTATCTTAGCTTCTGCTGTTGTGACTTGCTTCTCCCACTTCCTGCTTTCTGCAGCTATCCTCTCCTCCATTTTCATGTTAAGCTCCTCTAGCTTCCTTTCCCACTCATGTTCCCTTTTCATGAGCTCTTCTGCCCATCTTCCATCGCAGACTCATCCTCCAGTACCCTAGTTTTCCGTCCTGCTCTCTGGCACCCCATTTTTTTTTGTTTTTAAGATGCCACAGAGTGAAAAACTATGTATTTCTGTGTGGTTGTTTTGTGGTGTGATTGCCTGAGTGTTTGTGTGGGGGTGGAGGAAGGGAGAGGAGAAACTGGAGACAGTGGGGAAATGGAAGAGAGGTGGGTAGGGGGAAAGATGGAGGAATATGAGGAGAGAGTTGAGGAGGGAGAAGAGGTGGAGAATGGGAGAGGGTTAGAGAGGGGGGTTCAGGGAAGGGAGTGAGGGTGAGGTGGGGGAGGGAGCAGGGGGAAAGTGTGTGTGTGTGTGTGTGTGTTAGTTTTGTGTGTGTGTGTATGTGTGTGTGTGTGTTAGTTTTGTGTGTGTGTGTGTGTGTATGTGTGGGTTAATTGTACTCACCTAATTGTGGTTGCAGGGGTCGAGACTCAGCTCCTGGCCCCGCCTCTTCGCTGTCCGCTACTGGGTCTCTGCTCTCCCTGCCCCATGAGCTTTATCATACCTCGTCTTAAAACTGTGTATGGTTCCTGCCTCCACTATATCTTTCTCTAGACTATTCCACTTAATGACTACTCTGTGGCTGAAGAAATGCTTCCTTGTGTGTGTGTGTGTGTGTGTGTGTGTGTGTGTGTGTGTGTGTGTGTATGTGTGTGTGTGTGTGTGTGTGAGTGTGTGTACTCACCTAGTTGTGGTTGCAGGGGTCGAGTCAAAGCTCCTGGCCCCGCCTCTTCACTGGCCGCTACTGGGTCACTCTCCCTGCGCCATGAGCTTTATCATACCTCTGCTTAAAGCTATGTATAGAGCCTGCCTCCACTACATCGCTTCCTAAACTATTCCACTTCCCGACAACTCTGTGACTGAAGAAATACTTCCTAACATCTCTGTGATTCATCTGAGTCTTCAACTTCCATCTGTGTCCCCTTGTTGTTGTGTCCCATCTCTGGAACATTCTGTCTCTGTCCACTTTGTCAATTCCTCTCAGTATCTTATATGTTGTTATCATGTCTCCCTATCTCTCCTGTCCTCCAGTGTCGTCAGGTCGATTTCCCTTAACCTCCCTCGTAGGACATACCCCTTAGCTCCGGGACTAGTCTTGTTGCAAACCTTTGCACTTTCTCGAGCTTCTTCACATGCTTGGCTAGGTGTGGGTTCCAAACTGGTGCTGCATACTCCAATATGGGCCTAACGTACACAGTGTACAGGGTCCTGAACGATTCTTTATTAAGATGTCGGAATGCTGTTCTTAGGTTTGCTAGGCGCCCATATGCTGCAGCAGTTATTTGGTTGATGTGCGCCTCAGGAGATGTGTCTGGTGTTATACTCACCCCAAGATCTTTTCCTTGATTGAGGTTTGCAGTCTCTGTCCCCTAGGCTGTACTCCGTCTGCGGTCTTCTTTGCCCTTCCCCAATCTTCATGACTTTGCACTTGGTGGGGTTGAACTCCAGGAGCCAGTTGCTGGACCAGGCTTGCAGGCTGTCCAGATCCCTTTGTAGTTCTGCCTGGTCCTCGTCCGATTGAATTCTTCTCATCAACTTCACATCATCTGCAAACAGGGACACTTCGGAGTCTATTCCTTCCGTCATGTCGTTCACAAATACCAGAAACAGCACTGGTCCCAGGACTGACCCCTGTGGAACCCCGCTCGTCACCGGCGCCCACTCTGACACCTCGCCACGTACCATGACTCGCTGCTGTCTCCTGACAGGTATTCCCTGATCCAATGTAGTGCCTTCCCTGTTACCCCTGCCTGGTCCTCCAGCTTCTGCACTAATCTCTTGTGTGGAACTGTGTCAAACGCCTTCTTACAATCCAAGAATATGCAATCTACCCACCCCTCTCTCTCTTGCCTTATCGCTGTCACCCTGTCGTAGAACTCCAGTAGTGTGTGTG
>WNWK01001989.1:0-236903 GCA_009830355.1 Cherax destructor
CATGAAATAAAGGATTTGAATTTGAATTTGAACTGCTCACACACTGAATGTCCATGGTTTGATCACCAGCACAGGTGGAGACACTGGGAATGTTAAGATAAGATTTATTTGGGATTTTAACAAGGGGTGGATTAGCCACCCAATTAAGTCAGTGCATCATTGAGGACTGTCTGTATTATTACCATTGTGGTCTTTTAATCTTGTCTCCCAGGATGCGACCCACAACAGTCAACTAACACCCAGGTACCTACTTACTTGTAGGTGAACAGGGACAGGTGTAAGGAAACATGCCCAATGTTTCCACCCATGCAGGAGATCGAACCACTGACACTCAGTCTGTTAGGCAATTGCATTGCCAACCAAGCCACAGGACACCCATGCTGTAAGTAGGTACCTGGATGTTAGTCGACTGCTGTGGGTCGCATCCCGGGTGACAGGGTTAAAGGACCACAATGTAAATAAGACAGACAGTCCTTGATTGATGCACTGACTTTGAGTTATCCTGGGTAGATAACCCTTCCCAAGGTTAAAAATCCAAATTAATTGTAATCTCTTAACATGTCATGTAGATTTTAACCTAGGATAATCCATTAAGGTCTAAGCACTTTTAGATATATTATCTCCTCTTCCCTGAATCAAAAACCTGCAGCATCAAGGCACACCTTACTTGAAGGCTACACACTACAGTAATTATTATTATTACAATGAAAACAAAGTGCTAGACCCACAAGGGTCATACAGTACATAAAATTGTGGGCGAGCGGTGTGGCGTCACTGGCAGTTTGCCTATGAACCAAGACAGCTTGGGGGATGACAGGCAAACATGTCTGATCCAAGGAAGTGGAAATATTATTAAATTTAGTGGGAAATGCTAAACCCACAAGGTAGGCAATCGGATTTGATCTAAGTGAAGGAGAATTCCAATTCTTTTAATCAAGAGCCAATGACCAGCATCAAAGACCCTCCCTTCAGAGACCAAGTGAAACATAACTTAAGTTCACTGGATCAAGAGCCCTTCAAGGGCCAAGTGAAACAACTTAAGTTCACTGGATCAAGAGCCCTTCAGGGGCCAAGTGAATAATAAAAATAATAATAATAATACTTTATTGAGACATGGTACAATGATACATGGTAGACAAGAAATATAGTTAGTAATGAGATGTACATGCCAAAAGCCCCTAATATGCTGTGCATTGCGGGCATTCTTAGGTCTACTTAATTCTAGACTACATGGTATAAAGTTATGGTTGATAATTTATAAAATAAGTATAATTGCGTATCTAAGTTATAAAGGTTGAATATAAGTTGAACATATCAATTAATTGTAGCAATGCAACTAATTGAGTGAGATAACAATTTAAAACAATTAGTTGCATTGCAGTTACAGTTTACGTGGTCATTATAATGTAAATGTTATGGATTATTATTATTATAATCAAATAAAAGCGCTAAACCACAGGGGTTATACAGCGATAAATGTTATGGAAATAGTTAGCTTAGTATGTATTATTCATAACAGGTTTTTATATTCAATTGATTAGTCAGGTTTTTACATTAAGTGATTATTCTACTTTGTTGGGAATGTTTGATATTGAGCATTTAGCTTTGGGTGAGAAGGTGGTTTTTTAGCATCGTTTTGAATTGGGGTACAGGCAGGGTTTCTTTTTCAATGACAGGTAATGAATTCCAAATTTTCCTGCCTTTTATATGCATTGAGTTTTTACATAGTGTTAGGTGGACACGGGGAACATCGAGGAGTGATCTATGTCTAGTGTTATGGTCATGTGTCCTGTTAAAATTAGTAAGGAGAAGTTTGAGTGGTGGGTTAATATTTGCATAGTGTTTTCTATGTAATAGGCACAGTAAAAAGTAGGTTTTTTAATATTGGTGGAGTATGTTGTCTAGAGTGTGAATTTGTTATCATTCTAACTGCTGCCTTTTGTTGTGTTATTAATGGTCTGAGATGAGTTATTGATGTAGAGCCCCATGCGCAGATTCCATAGGTGAGGTATGGGTAAATGAGTGAGCATAAATCTCCTACATCAAGAGCCCCACCAGCATCAAGGAACCTCCCTCGAGGGGATTATTTACAGTAAATAAGTCTCAAGTGTTACACATTTCTGTATAAACAATGAGTCATGTTGAAATAAGGTTTAAATAATAAGATATTACAAGGATCTTAATGGAAATAAGTCACCGACATCTTGGGGTTATCCTAAGTAAATTACACGTATATTACTATGTATAATAACTTGCGTGACTATATTTATGCGTATCAGTACCTAAATAAACTTGATAAATTGTATTGTATTGTATATTTATGTGCATTACTCTGGCCATGACTGGCAGCGGCGCCACTCTGGCCGGGTACAAGGCAAGAGTTGAGGCTGTGTATCACCAATGGTGTTCACTAGTTATTCTTACCTTGTGTTTCCACAAGTGTAGGTCTTGTGATGTACCTTCCATACTTCAACTGCAAGTGTGGCTGACAAGCGGCCACCAGCAACTATTAGCGCACATTGTGAGGGACATCTGTCTCGGTCAACTTCGCCATGATGGCCGCCGACGCTCCATGGGTCAAACTATTTATTTACAAGTCAAAAAATAAATAAATAAATAAATTATATATATATATTTATATATTTATTTACTTATTTAACACATCGGCCGTCTTCCACCGAGGCAGAGTGACCAGAAAAAGTAGAAACACACTGTCAGCTGCCAATTTGGTCTAAGCCGCCAACCATAGCATAGCATATGTGTATTATTATTATTATGATCAAAAGAAGCGCTAAACCACAGGGGTCATACATAGCAGCATATGTGTAGAGAACCTAGGATAACCCAAAAAGTCAGTGACATATTTCCACTGGGGTCTTAATACCTTATTATTATTATACTATAAAGGCGATATACTAGGAATAAGGTAAAATGAGTTATTTATATTTACATGTGTTAGCTAAAAAAAATAAAAATAATTCTCCCTTTCTGTCGCTACATTCGTACCCCGTGGCCTGGTGGCTAAAGCTCTCGCTTCACACGGTGATTGTCCGGGTTCGATTCCCAGCTAGGGTAGAAACATTGGGCGTGTTTCTTTACACCGGTTGTCTATGTTCACCCATCAGTAAAATGGGTAAAGGAGTTAGTCGACTGGTGTGAGTTGCATCCTGGGACACTGACCTAATTTGCGGGAAATGCTCAGCATAACAAGGGACTTTCTATATAGTAGTATGTCATTGATGTCAGCTATGGCCTGTATACCTTGTACATGTACTTGTAGTAAATAAAGATATTATTATTAGGTACCTTTTGGCTCTCATCTTGAACTGGCTCATGCTGTGACTGGCTTTGACATGTGCAGGCAGTCTGTTCCATTCCTTTATTGTTGTACAATAAAAGGTGTTTGAAGCCTGGCCACTGACTGTGGGTACTACAAAGTTGTGCTCTCTCCCCCTAGTACTATGACTGCTTTGGTTCTCAGCCTTGACAAACTTGGCACCAAGATATTCTGGACACTGTGTGTGAGCAATTTTATAAACGTGATTTAACTTCAGCTGTTTTACTCTGTCTTCAACATTCAGCATATCCAGTTGTTGTAATTCATCCTGGCCTACATGTTCTCTTGGTCACAGGTCCAGGATGAATCTTACCATTTTGTTCTGGGTGATTTGTAGCTTATCTTTCAGTTTTTGTCAAGGCAGAGTACCATGAAGAGCAAGAGTAATCTATATGACATTGTATAAGGGCTAGACATAGGGTCCTGCGAGCCTCAGTAGGTAGACACTGTGCTTGTCTGTAGAGGAACTTCAGTCTGGCATTCGCTTTCTTTACTATACTGTTCCCTATCAATTCTCCTGACATGCATGGGTCAAAGGGGATTCCCAGATATTTTACTGAGGAAACTGAAGTGATGGGTTCCCCATTACACCGGACATTAAAATTATTTACCCCTCTCAGTTTATATTGCGTGACAAAGAGTATGGCTTCTGTTTTGTTTCTGTATAATGATTCACACCACCGGATTCTCCAACACCCAAAACATCCTTAACCATGTACTAGCCTCGTGTCAGGACCTGGGGTTGATAATCTCTACTGATAAAACAAAGATACTCAATAGGCGTCCTCCTCGACAGAGGCACAGTTCGCCAGATCCAGTTGCATGATGGGTCTTTTCTAGAATATGTACAAAAATGGTATACAATACCGACAAGATGAAATTAAGACACATGTGCAACATCTGGGTATCTTTATAGTCCTAGAATTTTGTATTGATAAAGCCACTGGATGGCGAAACGTCTGCTATAAAGATACCCAGATGTTGCATATGTGTCTTAATTTCATTTTCTATAATATGTATCCAGATGCATGTATCTAGGCTTTGAGGTCCCACTACTTGGACCTGTTGTAACGAGACTTTGTCGTCAATACAAAGAAAGGCTGAGAGCATTTAGAGTTGTGGCAGGTTTTCACCCCAGGTATGGTGCTATTGTTAAAATTGTGAAAATGATGTATCTTGCTTATATTAGATCATTGGTTGATTATGTTGCGCCACTACTTGCTCTTGTGTCTGACTGGAAGCTTGGAGGGCTGGAAAAACTGCAGAACGAAGCATTCTTCTAGGATGCCCTCGTACTGCCAAAATTTTAAATATGCGGAAAAAACTTGATATTCCAAGCATCAGAGATCGTGTTACTGAAAGAAATATCCTAATTGGGGTCAATATGCTCAGGCAAGCCCATTCAAACCCCTGCACAGAAGCCCTCCAAACTTTCCTCAGCACTGGTGAACATCCCTCCAGATGGATCGAAAAAACTGGAACTGACCTCCGCATGTCAAGTAAGGCAACAGCGGCACTTCTCCGCTCCATGGAATATTACCCCATTCCAAACTACCATCCCTCCATTTCCCAACAAACTACTTAAATCACAACCAAAGCTTCGCCTTGAAGCCAAACATGATGCCTTAAACTGTATTGATAACTTTGTCACACAGAACACTCTCTCAAATTATTTACGTTGATGGTTCTGTTCACTAATCCACTGGATCCAACAAGGTGGGCAGACTCTTGGATGTCACTGCCGCCCGCCTCCGGCTGGGTTACAAGTATCTTTGGCAGGTTAAATCACCACCACCAGATGTAGACCAAACAAGATGTAAACTTTGCCAGTTGGATTATTGTCACACCCTGCGTCATTATGTACTGGAGTGCGATAAAATTAATGAATTCAGAGACTACTCATTCAGAAATGTTCAAGATATGTCAAAGTATTTTATCCACAGTGGTATATTACAGACCATTCTGGAAAAATACCCTGACTTTGCTCCCTGTAAATAAAGCATTGACACGTGTGTGTGTGTGTGTGTGTATGTACATGTGTGTATGTGTATGTGTGTATGTATATACATGTATGCGTGTGTATGTGTATATGTATATGTGTGTGTGTGTGTGACCCAACTAAAATTTGCACCAATAACTCATTACAGTTGTGGCTGGGTGTAGACTAATAGATTGCTCATTGCTTTATAATTTGTTCATGAGTGCAACCATGTACAGACGTAAGTAAATTTACTTACATGATTCATTACCTTGTAACTAGTGAATTAATTACCATTGTACCTTGTTCAGCTATCAAAACTTTGGGGCCCAGTCTCTGGACCCTATATATACCTCTGTAATCTGCAAATACCTTTGTAACTTGTCATGATTGTGACCATCTGAGTTCATTACCTTTGTAACTTGCTCAGCTATCAAACTTTGAGGTCCAGTCCCTGGACCCATTATGTACCTCTGTAATCTTTTGACTACCGCCCACAGGATGGGTATGGGGTGCATAATAAAGATATCAAACTAACTAACTGGTGCAGCTGATAGTGCTGCTGTTGTCGTACAGAGATTAAATTTTGCCACCGAAGTGGCTAGTTTATTGTGCACCCCATATCCATCCTGTGGACGGTAGTGCAAGAGCATATGGATAGAGTGATGGCTCTCATAAAGAAATTGGAGCACGCATCAATAACTGGGCCTCTACCCTTCAAACAGAACTGTTTGCCATACTCCTTGCACTCAAATGCGTCCATGTATCTAAGGTTGACACTTTAATTGTAACTGATTCTCTGTCATCCATAAATACTCTCAACTCATTAAGTATAAATTTTGGCATACTTGTGTTGTGTCAGAAGCCAGACACAGGTATGGTAAGATTGTGGACAGTGGAGTCAGAGTGCACATGCTGTGGATTCCATCTCACATTGGTCTTCAGATGCATGATAGAACTGATGAATTGGCTAAGTTGTATGCTTTCAGAGGGAGTAGATTACAATCTTGGGTTGTCAGGAGTTTATTGCCGTATTGCAGGGTCACAACTCTACCATGATTTTAATCAACACATTTTTTTTTTTTTTCAACAAGTCGGCCGTCTCCCACCGAGGTAGGGTGACCCAAAAAGAAAGAAAATCCCCAAAAAGAAAATACTTTCATCATCATTCAACACTTTCACCACACTCATACATAATCACTGTCTTTGCAGAGGAGCTCAGATACGACAGCCGAGAAAAGTCCCTCCCAGCTGTCACTATCTCAGACCCCTCCTTTAAAGTGCAGGCATTGTACTTCCCATTTCCAGGACTCAAGTCCAACTAAATCAATTAACTGGTTTCCCTGAATCCCTTCACAAAATGTTACCCTGCTCACACTCCAACAGATCGTCATGTCCCAACACATATTCTGATATATTGTCTCATAAAGGAAACCTAAATTCACAATCTAACATACTTTGTTATCATCTGGTCACAAACGCTCTCAACCTTTCACATTCTTCCGTTAACTTGGAGAATTTGTCCCACACGATGGCAGCAGTGGAATGATTACATGCCTCCAATAACATCCACTGCCACTCCCACTTACCTTCTGGGAATTTGGCATCGATAGCTCTGAAGACTTTACATAATGCGGGCAGATAATCATTACTGCCTGCAATGATGACCATTCATTTAGGTTCACTCAGTCTAACACAGCATTTTCAGTTTAAAAAAATAATGGTTACATTTGGAAAGGTCCCTTTTAAGGGATCCAGATTGGGCACCCCGAAGCTTTTTTTTTTTTTTTTCTGTCAACAAAGTTCTTGCTGTTGCTGGATGTCTTGTTACTTTAACATACCCTATTGAAGCTGAAGGGTAAATAAGTATGGGGTAATACCCTGAGCATGAGTCCCAGATAGCAAGCAGTATCACTATGCATTCCCTTCCTGCTTTGAACCCAGACTCTGCATACTTGGATCTTGCTCACTGCACCATGTGCAGTTTATTATAAATTAAGTCAGATGGCTACAGCGAGGGAAGTAAGCAACAGACTGACACTGACTGCCTGGGGACCTGCCCATTGTATCATACCACACAAGTAGCAAAACAAATTCAATAACTGTTCTTTCCTTTTATTTGATGTAATTATACAAATATACATTCACAAAAGATCATAAGTTATTTGTATACGGTATGTACAAAACTTTACAATGATTTAACACTACTGAAGTTCATTAGAATCACCTGAAGATCCTCTTAAAACTTCCATTTTCAGACATTTATTTCACAATAAAATTAATTTCCCTATCTAAATGATTATTTGTTAGCATCCCAGGTAGGCTGAACATCAATTCTGAAGCATTACATTAGAATAAATCATTATATACAATGAGTCGAGTCATATTGGGTTCCATTGCTTCAAGCAATACATTACTCCTGATAACTATGGTAACCGATCACAATAAATATTTCGCCATGATAATTATTTACCCTAAGGTAATGCCTTAAAATTATAGCCTTAATTATGTTGATATTATGACTATCATTGTTTGGAATGGAAATATGCAAAACGTTGCTTTGTAGTTTGACAAAAATGGTAAGCAACAAACCCAGATAATGTTACTTTACCAAGACAGGAGAAACTGAGAAGTCTTCCAACTATCTCCTTGCTTGTGTGTTAGATTTGTCTCCTTTTCTATTTAAACTCCATTGGCACTGACTGACATGTTTCATAAATACCTCTTTTAGCTTACCTTTACCCAGTGGTATAAAAGAATCTATACTATTCTTAAATATATAATGATATGGGGCTAAAATAAATTGACATGAATTCCTTGTACCATTGTTGTAAGCCTGCTTAACATCAGGGTCAAACTTCATATGAAAAGTGAGTGAGGATACAGCCACCTTACCACACCAGAAGTTTCTTTGAACAATAAGGATACATAATAAAGAGACTTACAGGCCCTCAAGAAGCTAAAAGGAGAACTGGCAAAATCCTAAGCTTCTAGTATCTATTCGAAGGTCATATTTAACGCCTATAATTTGAATACAGGGTGAAATGCTTATTATAACTTAACTACCACAAGACACTAAGTGTGGTGACATATTAGTTACAAAGAATCCCTATGGTGTGTTGCAGTAATTTATCTGCTTAAAGAAAAAACTAACATGTGGTGACATTAATCTGATGGAATTAAAATGTTTATTATAATAATCTTCAACAGAGACAAATACAAATAAGTCTTTACAAATTTTAATGAATCAAAATTTATATTTCTCCAAATTTAAGCCCAAAAGTTTCTAGTCAGAAGGTAGAAAGTAATGAGTGCATATTGATATAAATTTCTAAACTTTAGACAATACTATATATGTATCAGCAGTGATACCAATTATCAGCTCTCTTTGGTCAATTCTTATTCATCTGTACTCCAGTACAACTGATTAACAGAGAATTCCACAACCAGTTATGGCTGTCATACATGTATGGTAGTCACATCATTCTTAACAAAGAAAAAAAAAAGAGATTGCTTCAGCATTATTTAAATGCTTAAATTGGAAAAACAACATAAACAAACAAGACATATTTAGACGAAAAGAAAATGTCAATCGTAGAACTACTAAGGAACTGTTAAGTATAGCAGACAACCAATGTTCCTGCCATGTACAAGTGACCAACGCAGTTATAGAAAAAAAAGGGGGCAGAAAGACAATCCCTTTCCCTTAACAAATCATGAGTGTGCTTCCATGGGTGAAGGTGGCCAACTGTAAGGACTGCTATTACAAATCTTACTAATTATACAGAACTTCTTCCACTCTCTCTCTCTTGTTAATAAACTACGAAGTTATCCCAAGATCTGGGTGCAGAGACATTTTTATTTATCAACAGCCACACAACTACTGTATACCCCTATCGTTCTGTTTAAACTCCATACACATATGTGGACATTAATGCTTTTCATGTCAAGAACACACACACAACAAACTTGCTGATTCTGCAACCTCCAAGGTATGTAACTTTTGTCTCGAGTATCCAAATAGGAAATACTGCTATCTAGGTCAATTTCCTAGATATTTTAACTCTTAAACTTCAGTGAAAAAATCAGGTACCATAAAGTGACTGTTGAGGGAAGTCAAGGATCTTATCACATTTTATAATAACCCTCACCTTGGCCACAAAAGCTGTAACAACTTGATGTACAGTATGACAAAAACCAGGGAATAACCGACATTATTCCACCACCATTAAATAAATTATGTGTGAACTTTGGTATTTCCTCCACTGCAAATGCAAGACAATACTAATACTACTACTAATAATAATAATTGCAAAGTGCATAGTAGAAACAAAACTTATCAGTACAGTATTTTCATAAAACTCCTTTACCTTTGCAAGTGTCATCGAGCATAAAATTAAGCAATCTATAGTAATATGTCTGCATCTTTACATAGCACAATAAACCAACAAAATACCCTTCATTTCAAGGGACAGTGAATAGACTACAGTAACTACCTGTATGAATGAAGCCCGAGAGACTAGAACTGAAGTAAAAGGTTGAACACAGAAAATTATTTTGTTATACCAAGAAAACAAGCTCTCCAGTGCTAAAGTGAGAGGATGTGCAAAGGTATAGGAGTTGGAGGAGCCAGGGGAGTTAGTGCAAGTGGAAAATGTGTATCAAAGTTGGTTTCTGTTAAAGTCATCACCAGGATGCTGATGATGTCGAAAATGAATTAGGACGGTCTGTTATGTTGAAAGGATAGCTAGACCTGGCAATCCTCTCACTCTGAGTACCATCCATGTGGGAGTCGTGCATCTGAAACGCAACTGCGAGCGGTTTTTCCATACCAGACAGCGATGGAGAGGATAGCCAGAAACTTAATTGCAAGTTGCTGAAAAATAAATCATTGTGTTGTAATTCCAACCAACATTGTTGGACAGTGGTTTTAAAATCATTAAGAGTATTAGAGGAGTCTGGAAAAAAAAGAAAAAAAGAGGATATCTCCTGTGGGAGATTGACAAGATTGTAAATAGCAGACCCAGTGACTGAGTCTGCACATTCAATGCCCTGAATATCAGAGCATCCAAGTACCCAAGGAAAAAAACAAAATTTGTGGTTGCTAGAAATGTGACCACCACTGATATTTATAGAGATGAGATTTGGAAAATCAAATTTCTGAATAGCTTGAGATGCACTCTGTAAGTATGAAACAAAAACAAGAGGTGGACATGGCTGCAATCTGTATATCAATGAGTATTGAATATGCTGTAAAAATGCTGGTAAGCACTTAGTAAATGTCCATGGATTATTCTATCTGGAAAAATCACCCATGTATATTACTAAACATGGGGACTTGGAGCCTCTGATAAATGAAAAATAGCATAGTGTTCAAGAAAGAGCAAGCAGGAGTTCGTAGTAAACTCTCTCCAGGTATGAGAGCCTTTGTTGGAACTTCCAAAGTCAGATATCAAGGTGACAAAGGAGAGCAGGGTTAATTTAAGAAATGTTACTAGATTTCAAAGACAGAGATTAAAGGGGTGTAATAAATGGTGATGATAAAATGAAATGCTCTAACATCTATGCTTACTCTACATGTGTAAGGATTGTGAAAGTCTGGGATGTGGAATGATGTTGCAGGACTTGAGTGTGTCTTTGCAATGGAAAATCTGAAACAGTGCAGTGACCCAGTTAATAGCTTAATCAATAGTTTATTGTAGTCGCTACCATGCCGGCACAAGCAATAGCAATATTACACTTTTAGGACTGGCCAAATATCCGAGGACAAAAGAGCTGTTGTTCATGGCTAGTGGGAACAAGGTAGTGCTAAAAACCCAGCCATGCTCTTCATGCCACATGCCTTCAACTTGCACAAAACTGGGGAAAGGTTATTTACTCGTACATTAAGATGCCTCTCTGAAGAGATCAAGGGTAAAGCAGTAATTTTCACTTGGAAATGTAGGGTATGGCCTTGGCACAAGATATTGTAATTCTTGCTATGTCCTAAGCCTTTTCCAGATCAAGAGACTGCAATAACAGATTGCTGAGCAGCAATGGCACTGTAGACACACTTATTAAGATGTATTATGGGTCAATGATGGAATGAAACTCTGAAACCAAACTGAAGTGTGTATGTGTGTTTTGGGTTTAAGTAGCACATCACACAAGTCATTTGTTTACAAATTGTTCCAGCAACTTGCAGTGATGGTTCTATAATGATGTCTTGGTCTGAGGTACTGTACTGGACTTTTGAAAGAAGGATTGTTAGTTTTCTATTTTAAGAGGCAAAACCCTTTCAGATTAATCAGACTGAAAATAGGTGTAAAGGAAAACTAGTGCTGCAGGGTGTATTGAAGATATACATGGATGTCATCCAGCCCAACTGCTGTTAACTGGTAGTGGATAATGTGACGGCAAGTTTCCAGAGCATAAGAAAATACCAGGTTCCTCAATATGGGATGCCTAATAAGGTCAGCTCCCATTATGAGTTTTGGCTGCTAGAAAACAAGGGAGAATAAACACATCCCTTGAGAAACATGAAGAGGTAATGCCCTACCTCTGTGGCAACTCTGATGTGGTCAGCATCTGGGGAGCATTTCCCTGATAAATTTTGTAGCTTTTTCCAGACTGAGCACAGAGGTATGGAAGTGGCATTTACAGTGGACATGTAAGCCTACCAATATGTTGTTGTTATTATTATCCACGTGTTTGTGCATGCATTCGTGCTTATTGTTAATAGGCTAGGAAGTGGTCTGCAGAGAAACTGTGATGACAGCAGCCCCATTTTAAACTATCCAAGTGCAACCGGGAGACTACCAGAGGACACTTGTGTTTACCTGAGGTCGTAGGGTATGTCAAGCACACATGTGGAGAGGACTGTGGAGAAAGTTGGAAAAACTCAACTGTTGAGGAATCACTAGGGACACTGGCATTTATTTTAATAAAGGGCAAGTGTTAAACCCATAGGGATCATGTAAAGTCTGGGGATTGGGAGGCAGGATCAATCCATGGAAAAGGAGGGCTAAATCGAGTTCCTTAGATCAAGAGCCCCTAACTGGCATCAAGGCATCTTCCATGAGGAGACCAGGAAGCTCAAACTGTCATTGGGATTTGTAAGGTGGTCAAGCAGATGGGCATAAAAACAGGAAGTATTGATCAGAGAAAAATGATAGATGTCATGAAAATTGTTTATTACCATCCACATACAGTGACTCTATGGACAAGGAGCAGATAGAGATATCTTTACAAGAATGAATGAGTTCAGAGATGTAGGCAAGCTGGAACATCAGTGTTCATATAGAGGCATTGGGAACAAAATACTAGGCACAATGTGATACTCCCCAGGGTAAACAAGTTAAAATGACATAATAATAATCGTGTTGGTAAGGAAATAAAATACCTTAGATATGGGATGCAAGAGATGGTACAAATAGCACCCTGTATTACTTGTTCAAACAGACACGAGCTGCAAGTGGAGTATGAAGGGAAGGTCGAGAAAAACAGAATATCAGTATGTACTATTAGCGCACTTATACAAAATGTTGGGTAAAGTTGTCATTTGTTTCAATAATACACATCCCTCTTCAAAGCACAGAGTAAGATATCTTGGGCAGTGAAGGTCAAGAGCAGTGTCGGTGGCAAGGTCAGTAAGGTTATACCTCAGGGTGTTTGGAGAAAGAAATTTTGTTAATTTTCAAGTAAAAGTTTCTTGCAGGGAGGTGGGTTTCTTAAAGGTGAGCAAGATAATAATTCAGCATTGCCATGTTGAGGTCTTTTGGCAGATCGTCTTAGACACTCTTTGCCTTGGCACTGACGATCTGAGATTATTGTTGTATTGTGGGGAAAACCCATTCCATGATCAAGGTAAAGGGAGGGGTCAGATGCCATTGGGAAGAAGTGGAACACTGGTAATTGATTTGGGCAGTAAGTGGTGCCAGAAAACAATTCCAGGTTCTGAGGAGGGTCTATGATTGGTTAAATAGGCTTAAAGCCTATTGACTATTTGAGGGTTATTAAGGCTGCATGTCACCTGTGCACCACCAGTCCAGAATACTTCAATCCCTAATAGAGATTAAAGTAAACTCTCAGCTTATACACAGAAATATACACCTCAAGGTATATATAGTGTCAAGAGGGCCTGTCTGTGTAGGTTGGTAGAGTGTTGCAGACACTAGGTAGACAGGAGAATCAAGCAGAAAATGGAGGGGAAGGGAGGGCAGCTCAATCACCAGAGGAAAAGAAACCCCTTACCCACCCTAAACCATGGTCACCTTTGCTGTAAACCACCTCGTATCCTATCTGGTGCACAACACTAGCATGGTATTTCCAGAAATGAGTGAGGTTTATAAAAAACACATGTTTAAACAAAGCACTGTGCATTCATCTTTCAGTGATAACACCAGACAAACCAGAATGAATGCCAGGAATCATACAACGTCACTACTCCTGGATCAGCAGGTAGTCTCCAGTAGTACTTCTGTCACCAGATGCCCTGCCAGATGGCCACCTGATGTCTCACTAAAGGGGTCATCCTAGATGCCATAAGATGACCCAATTTCCAACAGGTTGAGTGACACTACTATCTCAGCACTATTAACAGAAGTCATGTTAAAATAGGGTTGACAGTGACTTCTTTTTATCCAAAGTAGGAACTGAATTTCAATAATGGGAAAATATCCCCACCAAAGCTAAAAGAATAGAGAGAAGATTTGAGAGTATTCAGATTCAATCCGAGAAGAGATCTAATTTCTTGGATAAAGAATCTCTGCCACATCAAAGAACCCTCTTGAAGTAGAATGAAGCAAAAACATAGGCATACAAGTTGAAAATGAAACTATTTCATGGTGCATGAAAAAGATGGGAAGAACTAAGTTATAAGATATGAAAACTGGAAGTATTTATACTTTAAACTCTGCATACTTTATCCAGCCATATAGATGGAAAAGCGATAAATACATAACTAACAAACTTTTCAATTACCCGTGTCTCCACTTTCAAACCAATTAACCTGTATTATTACAAGCCTTGAATACTCATCTTTATAAATGGAATGGATAAGGATGATTGTAGAGTGCACTGAACAATGTTTCATTTGCATATTAAAGGTACAGCATTTTAATTCTTGTCCATTCTTAGTAATACTTTCTCCTACTAAGCATTATTACTTGTAGCTGTTGATCAAACCTATCACCTGGAAGTTTTTCTACATACATTTACTTTATCACAATTCAAATTTATTATAGTTCACCATGAAGTTGCCACATAACATTTACTTTCACAATGCAATTTGTTGCAATTACAATTGTTCTTCCTATTTTGTTATTTTTATCTCCATAGTCCCAGAAGTGCAGCTACATCATAATTATGTACCTTTGTCACCACAGGTGATCATCACTCCAGATTATAAATTAACATTTGGTCTTTAAAACATTCACTGCTTTATAACAAAGATTTAAATAATACAAACAGGCGCCACATATAGTATATTTTCAGTCAGTAAATGAAGCTTGACTTCCAGAAGCCTCGGCATCTCATCCATCAGGTTCTAATGGCATTGGTTATTTTTATTCCAGGGCTTCATAGCTTCATTTACATCTCGCCTTCAGCATAATTATCACAATACCCAATAAATGGGAGAATACCATTAGTTCCATAAATATGTTCTTTAGCTTGTCAGCACTAACACTAAATTCTAAGAGCAGCAGCTGTCTTCATCCAATGGCTACCCACAACTTTGTTTTAACAATACCTCATTCTTCACCTTTTCATAAATTTTACCAACTTTTATGAAAAGTCACATCATATTCATAGTTTCTTCTTAAATAAAACTCAGTTTCTACAATAATTTATTAATCAATAGTACCTTGAGAATTTCATATAATAAATGTAATCCTTATATTGGGTTTGTCTTCATTATCTGATTAATGAGGTTTATTTACAACCTACACTACAATCCTTCTAACCATCAAGTTGTCCGAATACGTTTAGCTTGAGACTGGCCAAGAGTGTTATGCCGCTGAAAGATGTATTTAATTTGCGATAGGTAAGTGATAAGGTCCGTAGCAAAGATGAGAGGTACGATGTCTGGAGCAACAGCACTTCCCCAAGCATTCATCAAGGTATTAACTTGATGCCTGAAAAGAAAAAGCTACAATTAAAACAATACAGTATAGCCATGATAAATGCAAAATTGATTAAAACAAAGATAATATGAATTTGTTGCATTTTTGACAGAACTTGCAGTCTTGGCTTATGAAGCAATAATAAAGCTAAAAAAGCAGATACATTATTGCAATTACTCCACAAATAATTCCGAATATCATAAATTTATGTACTTTGGGCTGAATAATAATAATAATTATAATAATGTATTAGTAATAATAATTATAATCAGAGCACTAAACCCAAAAGGGGTCATACAGCTCTGAAGAATGGGATGTACTAAATAAGGAATATATGGAAATCATCCAAGTGTGTGCAAGAGTAAGGGTTAGTGAAAGTAGTGCTAAAGGTAAAAACATAATCAAAGTTGGCACAATAAGCAAGTTTCTATTGAAAAGTTGGAGTGTGTCAATGGGGATCATTATAATAAAAAAAAGTGCTAAACCTATAAGGGTCATACAGTGCAGCAGGGAAGGGAAGGGTGCAGGGGTATTGGGTAGCAAGAGGGGGAGGGATTACTATTAGGTCATGGGGTGCAGCGGGGCAATGGACACTGCAGGGGTAGAGGGTATAAAGAGGTTGAGGTAGAAAGGGCTGTGAGGAGTGCTAGAGGCATCATCATCAGAGTTTGTGTAGTCAGTTGCTGTCAAAACGTCAATGAGAGAGTCTGGGTTAAAGGAAGGTCCATCAGCAAGAAGGGAAGGTAAAGTAAGGGTATCAGAGCGACGACGACGACGGAGGTAAATTCTGTGTGCTCGTCGATAGTGGGCAGTCCAATGGAATATAGCTAACAGAAACTGGTACCTGACAATTCTCTCAGAGTGGGACAGGGCTCCTCTCCATGAGATATCCGTGAGTAAGACGAGTGTGGGTGATGCGAAGACGGGAGTCTCTCCCAACCTGAACATTGATGACAAGAAGACAGCCAGAAACCTATACAGTAGACCCACGGAAATCAAACATGCTTCGTTCCAGAATGCTGTTCAGGTGCTGTTACCGAACGAATTTATTCCCATAAGGAATAATGTAAATTAGATTAATCCATTTCAGACCCCCAAAAATACACTTACAAAAGCACTTACAATAATAAACTTACATAATAGGTCAAGTTGGAAGGAGTTCGATTTCCGGGGGTCCACTGTACTCGGTTTAATAGAGTGAAGTTTGTTATGGAGCAGATCAGACCAACGTTGTTGCCAATGGGTGCAAAGGTGGGTAGCAACTGCAGTAAAATAGTCTGTGAAATAGTCTATGAAACTGGGAGGTCATGTACTGCTGACCACGCAGCAGTATCAGCCTGTTCATTGCCCTGTACGTCAACATGACCAGGGACCCAACAAAAAACAATATCTTTGTGCTTCCTAGAGATACGGCGTAACCAAAGTTGGATACGAAGAACTAGGGGGTGAGGTGTATCAAATTTTCGTATAGCCTGTAAAGCACTAAGGGAGTATGAAATGACCACAAATGGTGACATAGGCATAGATGCAATACGGATAAGTGCTACAAGAATGGCATACAATTCAGCCATAAAAATGCTAGCCAACAACAATAAATGCCCTCGCACGACACTGTCCGGAATCACTGTGGTGAATCAGATGCAGTCAGAAGACTTAGAACCATTGGTGTACACTGCGATGGCACGAGAATGAGATCGAAAATGGTGAAGAAAAAGAGAGCAAGACGCCACTGTAGGCAGATGGGCTTTCGCACATGGCAGAGAGAAAGAACAGACACGAACCATCGGAGCTTCCCAAGGGGGTAGGGAAAAGTGAGATGCTACATGAACATAGAAAGGTGGTAACTGAAGAGAAGACAAGGGCAAATGTAGGTGAAGAAAAAAGGAACGGAGTAAACAGGGGCGATGAACAAATAAAGAATGTCTACTAACATCAGTGACTATCCTATATATGGAAGGATTCCGGAGGTCATGAGAGCGAACATAATAGCAAAGGCAATGAGCATCACGGCGGTCAGTCAAGGATGGAATATTCGCCTCTGCATAGAGGCTCTCAACCAGTGAAGAGCGAAATGCACCGAGGCATAAACGTAATCCCTGGTGATGGATGGGATCAAGCTAGAGAGAGTTGCAGGAGAGGCCGCTGAATATATCTGGTCGCCGTAGTTGAGTGTCGATAAAATTAGGGCTGAATGTAGTTGAAGAAGAGTGCTACGATCAGTCCCCCAGGAAAGATGAGAGAGGGTTTTAAGGAGGTTCAGCCGGCTATGACAAGTTGCCTTCAGAGAGGTAATGTGAGGTTTCCAGGATAACCTACGGTCAAACAGAAGTCCGAGAAACCTGACTATCACGTTCTGAGATACGCGAGCCATATAAGTACAATGGATGATCAGAAACGACTGAACATCTAGTGAGAGTAATTTGGTGAGTTTTACTACTAGAAAATTTAAACCCACGAGTGGTGGCCCAATTGGAAATACGGTTGACCGCATGCCAGAGAGAAACGGCAATGAGGCGACAGTCAGAGCCTGCACAAGCTATAGCTAAGTCATCAACATAAAGCGATGACCAAATATTGGATGGAAGAATAGATGCCAGATCATTTATAGCAAGGAGAAAAAGTGTTGTGCTCAGGACACATCCCTGGGGGACACCTTCAGCTTGGACAAAGTCCGGGGAAAGCATATTAACCCGGACACGGAAATGCCTTTTAGTTAAGAAGTTCTTAACCCTTTCGGAGTTATGGTCGTACAAGTACGTTTTAAGCACTGTGGTTATTGACGTACTAGTACACCTAAATTCTAGCGCCCTCAAATCAAGCAGAAACAGGCTGTTAGGCATAGATGTGATAGAATGGGTCTGTGCCGTAAGTGTGCGCAGTATAAAAAAATTCCTGCACCACACAGTGCATAATGAGGAAAGAAAAACTCTGACCGTGTTTTTGGTTTAAAACAGCGACTTTGCAGTCTATTTTCGTATGGTATTTATTGTTGTATTCTCGTTTTCTTGGTCTCATTTGATAGAATGGAAGATATATTACAGAAATGGAGATGATTTTGATTGGTTTGACAACAACAAGTACCTTGAAATTGAGCTCAAAGTAGCGAAAATGTTCGATTTTTGACGATGTTCAAGAGTAAACAAATCACACCATGCGTCCAATACACATCAACTGGCGAGTCTAATATTCATGCACAAGTGCTCTGATATTATTTATACCATTTTCACAGTGATGCAGTTGTATACATAACAGTAAATCTTCTATTTTTTGTGAGAATAAAAATTCAAAATGGAAAGCAATAGTAATGTAAGAGGGGCCTGGAGACGTGATTAATGAACAGAGAAGATGTTATTTTAGTGCCAGGAATGTCTGCCTTGTTTACTATGGACCCTATTTTGAAATTGGCATCGTTTGAAATTTGTGTGAAATTGGCCAAATTGCCATTTTCTGACCACTATTTTGGGAAGGTGAAATTGGTAAATAGGCGGTTTCTTGTACTCAATCGATAGAAGAAATGGAGTTCTAGCGAAATAGCTATAATTTTAGTAGACTGAAACATTGGAATGTGCCGAAAATAGGGCTCAAAGTGGGCGAAATCGCCGATGCGTAAGTGTCATGGCTACCGCTAACTTCGCGAAAGCATAATTCCGTTAGTTTTCGATCAAATTTCATAATTTTTGTGGCGTTATGATTGGAAAAAGATTCTCTATCATTCCATAAGAAAAAATAATTTTTTTTTAAATTCGTGGACCCTGAGAACGAGTTTCAGAGACCCCCCTTGGACCCCCAAAGGGTTAAAGAAAAATGGTAGAGTGCCTCGGAGGCCTAAGGAGTGGGCCTAGGCCAAGATATTATACCTCCAAGTTGTGTCATATGCCTTTTCAAGGTCAAAAAAGATGGCAATAACTGAGTGGTTATTGGTAAAGGCATTACGAATATATGTATCCAAGCATAGTATGTATGTATGAAGCACGTACCATTGAGGAAACCCAGAAGGAGATCAGATATAGAGAGAGAGCGTAGGAGATGGTACAGGAGAAGAAAACGGGTTACTGAATTGTTGAAAAACACAAATATGTTGCAACAGAGGAGAGATAGCCTTAACCGAGAGATCATTGAATTAGAGCAAAAACTTAAGATGTCATGCCTGACAGCAGAAGTACAAAGGGAACAAAGAGCCATACAGGATATTGCAAGAAACCCAAAATATTTCTATTCCTATGCAAAAATCCAAGCTAAGAACTACCTGTAGAATTGGACCATTATTGAGAGGAGATTCGTATACTGACGATGAACAGGAAATGAGTGAAATCCTAAAAGAACAGTATGAGTCAGTGTTCAGCAACCCACTAAATGACAGCAAGGTAGAAAATGCAGAAATATTTTTCACTCCAGCAGAAGGCCGTGCAGACCACCTAACCGACATTAGTACAAATCCCATAGATTTTGAAAAAGAAATGGACAACATGCCCACTCACTCTGCACCTGGACCAGATTCATGGAATGCTTTATTTATTAAGCAGTGCAAAGTACCATTAGCAAGAGCCCTTAGTATTCTTTGGAGAAAGAGCTTAGATCTAGGTGAAATACCGGAAGCCTTAAAGAGTGCAGACATAGCTCCTTTGCATAAGGGAGGTAGTAGAGCACTAGCTAAAAATTACAGACCAGTAGCCCTCACTTCTCACATCATAAAAATCTTTGAAAGAGTGATGAGACGGCAAATTACAAAGTTCATGGACCAGCACAACCAACATAACCCGAACCGGCATGGCTTTAGAGCGGGACGATCATGCCTGTCACAGCTCCTGAACCATTATGACAGAATTACGGAGGCATTAGAGGACGACCAAAACGCAGATGTGATTTACACAGATTTTGCAAAGGCGTTTGACAAATGCGATCATGGAGTGATAGTACACAAAATGAGGGCCATAGGCATTACTGGGAAGGTAGGCAGATGGATATTTGAGTTCCTAACACAGAGAACACAAAAAGTAGTAGTGAACAGGGCAAGATCCAGCATCAGCGAGGTCAAAAGCTCAGTGCCCCAAGGCACTGTCCTGGCACCTCTGCTGTTTCTCATCCTCATGCAGATGACACTAAAATAAGCATGAAAGTCACTACGGTAGAAGACACTGAAAAATTACAGGAGGACATAAGCAGGGTCTTCCAGTGGGCAGTGGAGAACAACATGACGTTCAGTGGTGATAAGTTTCAGCTGCTTAGGTATGGAAAAAATGAAGAACTCAAAAGGAACACCATATACAAAACGCAAGAGGGTCACCACATAGAACGAAAGGAACACGTAAAGGACTTGGGAATAATTATGTCTGCTGATCTGTCGTTTAAAGACCATAACAAGACAAAGATCACAACAGCCAGGAAGATGACGGGGTGGGTATTGAGAACTTTCAAAACAAGGGAAATAATGCCGATGGTGACACTCTTCAAATCGCTAGTGCTCCCTCACTTAGAATACTGCTCTGTGCTGACGGTCCTGTTCAGGGCAGGAGAAATATCAGAGCTGGAACAAATTCAGAGATCGTTTACGGCTCACATTGAGCCACTGAAACATCTAAATTATTGGGAACGCCTTCAAGTCTTGAACATGTACTCATTGGAGCGGAGGAGAGAGAGATACATGATAATATATACTTGGAAAGTACTTGAGGGCCTGGTCCCAAATCTGCACACTGCCATAACAACTTACTGGAGTGAGAGATATGGGAGAAAGTGTAAAATAAACCCAGTGAGGAGCAGGGGTGCGGTGGGGACAATACGGGAGCACTGTATTAACATCCGGGGTCCCAGACTATTCAACATCTTACCAGAAGATATCCGAAACATCGCTGGAACCAGTGTAGAAGCCTTCAAGAGGAAACTGGACAAGTATCTTCATCGGGTGCCAGATCAACCAGGCTGTGATGGACATGTGGGGGAGAGGGCCTCCAGCAGCAACAGCCTGGTTGACCAGGCAAGCACCAGACGAGCCTGGCCCATGGCCGGGCTCAGAGAGTAGATAAACTCTCGAAACTCTTCAAAGGTTCAAAGGTAAGGTAAGGGGTATGGATGATTGGGAAATGATCGCTGTCATGCAAGTCCAGGAGGACAGACCAGGTGAAGTCTAGTACAGTTGAGGAAGAGTGGACCGAGAGATCGATGCAAGAGAATGAGTCTGAGGATCAAAATTGGTGGGAGTACCCGTTATTGCTGAAAAACCTCCAAACCAGGACCTTGGCAGGGTTTCTGACTGTCTTGATTGTGAAAAGGGGGCTAAACCTTGAAGAGTTGCTTGAAAGCAAAGAGGGGAATGTATGAGAGTATAGTTATACCAATGCACTTATATGGGTGTGAAACATGGGTAGTGAATGTTGCAACATGGAGAAGGCTGGAGGCAGTGGAGATGTCATGTGGTGTGATTATATGCAGAGAATTCATAGTTTGGAAATTAGGAGGAGGTGCGGGATTACCAAAACTATTATCGAGAGGGCTGAAGAGGGGTTGTTGAGATGGTTTGGACATGTAGAGAGAATGGAAGGAAATAGAATGACCTCGAATGTATAAATCTGTAGTGGAGGGAAGGCGGGGTAGGGGTTGGCCAAGAAAGGTTGGAGGGAGGGGGTAAAGGAGGCTTTGTGTGCGAGGGGCTTGGACTTCCAGCAAGCATGTGTGAGCATGTTAGATACGAGCAAATGGAGACAAATGGTTTTTATGACTTGACGTGCTGTTGGAGTGTGAGCAAGGTAACATTTATGAAGGGATTCAGAGAAAACGGCAGGCCGGACTTGAGTCCTGGAGATGGGAAGTACAGTGCCGGCACTCTGAAGGAGGGGTGTTAATGTTGCAGTTTTATAACTGTAGTGTAAGCGCGCCTCTGGCAAGACAGTGATGGAGTGAATGATGATGAAAGTTTTTCTTTTTCGGGCCACCCTACCTTGGTGGGAGACGGCCGATGTGTTAATAAAAAAAAAGAAAAAAGAAACACTAAACCTACAAGGATCAAACCTGCTAGTAGACTCTGCCGATGACAAAAGTCAATCATCACTTAACATGGTGTACCCCAATCATCTGTGGTTCAATTCTTTTGTTTCTCATAAAACATAATGTGAGCTTTGCACATATTCTGTGATAAAGGGTTTTATGGAAGCCCTTGACATGGCATCATTGGATATTTTTGCAGGCAATGCTGCAGAGTTTGCACAGCTACTTCTCCCAAGATATTAGGATGCTTGTTCTTAACCCTTTCAGGGTCTGTCCTGTAGCCAGGGTCCAAACCATTGATCTACGCCACGAGCTCAGCTCACTCAGGTAACCTGTGAGCGGTAAATTTGGGCCTAGATATGAGAGAATACATCTATGTGGTAAGTGTGCACCACATAAAACAAATCCTGCAGCACGCAGTACATGAGAGAAAAAAATGGCGACCGTAATTTTGGATTAAAACAGCGAATTTACAGTGTTTTTTCGTATGTTTTTAAACAGTTGTATTCGCGATTTCTTGGTCTCATTTGATAGAATGGAAGATATATTACAGAAATAGAGATGATTTAAGAGTAAACAAATATCATCACGAGTCTATTACGCGTCAGCTGGTGGGTCTAATGTATGTTCACGAATGTGCTGATATTATTTATACAATTATTACAACATTGCATAACAGTAAATCTTCTATTTTTTCGCGTGAATAAAAAATCAAAATGGAATTAATTTGTAAAGCCTGAAAACATAACTAATGAACAGAGGAAATGTTAGTTTAGTGCCAGGAATGCCTGCATTGTTTATTCTGGATCCTATTTTGAAATTGGAATATTTTGAACTGTGTTAAATTGGCCAAATTACCAATTTCGATCACTTTATTGAGTAGTTGAAACAGTTGATTGGACGATTTCTCGTGCTCAACCGATAAAATAGAAGTAATACTAGTGAAATAGCTAAGAATTTGGTTGACTGGAATAATGTAATTGGCCTAAAATGGGAGTCAGTCAGCAAAATCGCCAATGCGTAAATATAGCTGACTTATCAGAATTTGCTAGAGCGTAATTTCATCAATTTTCCATCAAATTTCGTACTTTTTGCTTTATTACCTTCAGAAAAAGATTCTCTACCATTTCATAAGAAAAAATAATTTTTTTTTTTTTAAATTCTTGGATGCTGGCTGTCACTCTGGAGATTTGCCCTCTCGACCCCCATATTCCTTTTTACTAATGGGAGTGGTGCATGAGTCAGGTTTCTTGCAACTCCGTTCAGGTTCTAGATAGACTGTGGGGTGCATCCTAGCCTGTCAACAATATTCTTCAGAGGCACTCTCTTATCATGGAGTGATGATAATAATCTGACCTACATGAACCCACTGTGATCAACAGGAACAGCTGTAGATGATGTAAAAAGCAGACAATCATGCAGAGCAAAAGAGGTGAATTCCAAGTGTGAAAACACCACCACCTTTTGTGGTCTATAGGTTAGAGAGAGCACTGTACTATGTCATGTTTATCTGAGATGAGGTGATGACAGATGTGTGAATACAGCCTCTCCTCACTTAACAACAGGGTTCTGTTCCTAAGAGTAGGTTGGTAAGCAAATTGGTTAAGTGAGGAGCATACTATACTGGTAGTGGGTTTGTGTCAACCATCTTCAGATATTTTTTTTAATGTCACTTTTGCACCATTTATATTTGTGGTATATTTTTAAATGTTTATACAGTAGGGTACTGTATACAGTGGTACCTCGGTTAACGATATTTTTTCGTTCCAGAATGCTGTTCAAGTGCCATTACCAAACGAATTTATCCCCTTAAGGAATAATGTAAAATAGACTAGTCCTTTTAGACCCCCAAAAATACACTTACAAAAGCATTTAAAAAAATAAACTTACATAAAAGGGCGAGTTTGGGGAAACATCGTTAACCGAGGTACCACTGTACTGTAATAAACAGAATAGAGAAAATCAGCTCTAATATACATTATTTAGGTTTGCATACTGGTTGGAGAGTTGGTCATAAGTCCAAGTGGTCGGTAAACGAGTACATCTCTAAGTGAGGAGAGGCTGTATTTCTAAATCATTTTCTTTACATGGTTGAAAATGTGAAATACTGTATTGTTACTTAATGGGCAGGGCAAAGATTTTTTGCCAAGACTGTATATCCCATTCAAATCATGGAACCTACCAGTTGGCTTTGTATACAGTAACTGTAAGTACATTCTGGAACACCTCAATGCACTCTGTTAAGGTGGCTGCAGGAAAAAAATCCTTAATTACATCCTGGATAGCCACCATATTGAAGTCAGAAGCTGTCTGATGTGTATATGCAGTACGATTAATACATAACACGCCTTTGCCATCCATAACCATCTGTGGACATAAACACACATTATGATCAACAATATTTATTTCATTACCAAATCCATATATGATACATGACACTAACTCTATAAATTAATCTTGGGAAGGTAAAATATGTCACATCTACATACATTATTGTTGTCATTTTACATTAATTCAGTCCAATATGAATGAATACAAAATTGCTAACTTTATATTTAAGCACAGACAAGAAAATTGAATTACTCTAACCTTTCTGACTTTATATGGAGGCTCTAGTCTTGTAGGGTCTGGCCTGAATGCAGGTGTGTCAACAAGTCTTTGCTTGTCAAGTCCATTTCTACCCACTCCTTTGTGACTAGATAGATTATCAGGTCGCAGGCCATTAGCAACAGGAATGAGAGGAGGAGGGGCTTTAGACAAGGATTTTGAGCTGCTGTTTGCTGTGGAATTCTGAGAATGGAATGTTACATATTAACCATACCACATAGAACTAGCAACAACTAATACACACACACTCAAAATTTAATTTTCCTGACAGTTACTGTAGTTTACGGCATCGAAGACACTATTTTTTCCCCAGAATAATTCTCAAAAATTTTCCCAGTGTCTTGGAGGCTGAAGTACCATTTATCTTTTTTTCCCAAATTTAGCCAATCAGAATGGGGGAAGGCGTTCGACACCGAAGCATTTGTTCGCAATAAAATACGGTAATTACCACTATCAAGTCGCTTATTCCAGGTCATCATTTATTCCAAACAAATTTATCCGCGTTGTCTTTTATGTAAAATTTTTTAAAGAAATATGGTGATAAATGGAGGCAAGAAATGACCATTATAGTTCAAAATAATCATTATTTGGTCTTATATTCAAGTTTATAAAGTAATATAGTAGCTGTAACAGCTGTAGTCTAGTAAAATAATACTTTCCCATCCTAAGTTAGTCACAACTATCTGCAGTTTCTATGAATTCTACCCTTGATTTAAACCTTCCAGTGACTGTCACGTACAACTATGTCACTAAGGCCAGGGACCCTCTCGTAGTTCTATGCCACAAGCTCATCTCACTCGGATAAACTATGAGCGGTAAATTCAGGCCTAGACATGAAAAAATGGGCCTGTGCAGAGAGTCTGCACAGTATAAAAAAAATTCTGCCCCACACAGTGAATGATGGGAAAAGCAAAACTTTGACCGTGTGTTTAGTTTAAAATAGCAACTTTGAAGGCTTTTTTTTTATGATGGTTTTCATGGTTTTATTGGCTGTTTCTTGGTATCGTTTAATAGAATGGAAGACATACTACTGAAATAGAGATGACTGAGCTCACAGTAATGAAAATATTAAATTTTTGCCAATCTTTCCCCACACCCCTGGTCTGTTTTATTACCTAAGAGAGTAAATCTACTTTTGTGTGATTATGAATTCAAAATGGAAGATGCCTGGGGACATAATTAATGAACAGAGGAAATGTTTTTAGTGCCAGGAATGCCTACATTACTTTAGGTTGACAGTAATTCACAGAAACATTCCAAAGTTAAATGTGACAGGTACAAGCATATCAGCAAGAGACCTGGGTTCAATAAATTATTGGCTTTAAATGTTAATACAGTTTATATTCAACTATAACCTTGAAAGGGAGCCACTGCAGCTCATACAAATATGGATGAAAAGATATGAACAACAATCTTAAATTACTTCTAAGAAATAGTTACAAAATTTTTTCTTAGACTATCTTTTTGTGCACAGGTAAAATAAACTGATCAGCCATCAAATAAATTGCAGTAAAATAATATTTAACAACTTATTTGCTTAGCTTTATTGGTAGCATAACTGGCAATCTTAGGCAATCAGTTGAATCCTCTTATCTGGACTGGGAGGATAGGGCCAACATTTTGGATAACAAGCTCTTCATCATTAAGGCATCTCAAAGAAGGGACGGTTAATTAAGATTAAAAGACAGAATAATTTCCATCTTAGAATTAGGCCTTAGACAGGGATGTGTGATGTCACCGTGGTTGTTCAATATATTTATAGATGGGGTTGTAAGAGAAGTGAATGCGAAGGTCTTGGCAAGAGGTGTGGGGTTAAAAGACAAAGAATCAAATACAAAGTGGGAGTTGTCACAGTTGCTTTTTGCTGATGACACTGTGCTTTTGGGAGATTCTGAAGAGAAGTTGCAGAGGTTGGTGGATGAATTTGGTAAGGTATGTAAAAGAAGAAAATTGAAAGTGAATATAGGAAAGAGTAAGGTGATGAGGATAACAAAAAGATTAGGTGACGAAAGATTGGATATCAGATTGGAGGGAGAGAGTATGGAGGAAGTGAATGTATTCAGATATTTGGGAGTGGACATGTCAGCAGATGGGTCTATGAAGGATGAGGTGAATCATAGAATTGATGAGGGAAAAAGGGTGAGTGGTGCACTTCGGAGTCTGTGGAGACAAAGAACTTTGTCCATGGAAGTTAAGAGGGTAATGTATGAGAGTATAGTTATACCAACACTCTTATATGGGTGTGAAGCATGGGTGATGAATGTTGCAACGAGGAGAAGGCTGGAGGCAGTGGAGATGTCATGTCTGAGGTCAATGTGTGGTGTGAATATAATGCAGAGAATTCGGAGTTTGGAAATTAGGAGGAGGTGCGGGATTACCAAAACTATTATCCAGAGGTCTGAGGAGGGGTTGTTGAGGTGGTTCGGACATGTAGAGAGAATGGAACGAAACAGAATGACCTCGAGTGTATAAATCTGTAGTGGAGGGAAGGCGGGGTAGGGGTCGGTCTAGGAAAGGTTGGAGGGAGGGGGTAAAAGAGATTTTGTGTGTGAGGGGCTTGGATTTACAGCAAGCATGCGTGTGCGTATTTGATAGAAGTGAATGGAGACAAATGGTTTTTAATACTTGACGTGCTGTTGGAGTGTGAGCAAAGTAACATTTAAGAAGGGATTCAGGGAAACCGGCAGGCCGGACTTGAGTCCTGGTGATGGGAAGTACAGTTTCTGCACTCTGAAGGAGGGGTGTTAATGTTGCAGTTTTATAACTGTAGTGTAAAGCACCCCTCTGGCAAGACAGTGATGGAGTGAATGATGATGAAAGTTTTTCTTTTTCGGGCCACCCTGCCTTGGTGGGAATCGGCCGATGTGTTAATAAAAAATTAAGGTGAATGCCAGTCCAAACCAAAACAGTTTTCAAGTATATCCTCGTTTAATAGTGTGGGTTTTATTGTCATGTGCCAACACTCAAATTACAATACTTTTCATCTAGGTAATATCAATCAATTACTAGAACAAGCAAAAGCCATGCAACATTGTATGGTACAGCAACAAAGTTACATCATCAATACCTCTTACCACAACGTGACTACTGCCATAAGCCAATAAGGTCAACAGTTTCTTAAATATGCTAACCAAATTTTCCCAACAGCATTCAAGTTAAAACACAAGAAAAGCCAGGTGTAAAAAAAAATATGTTACACATTTACTTTACAACTAAATGCCACAATACCACAAGCCTGGTATTATCCAAGATTTCAGCAAACATTACATTAATTAAACACATGACCTGCTAATACTAAATATACAAAAATGTACCCAGACATGAATGCAGTACTGTTTATCAAGAAGAGACTAACTATATCCTGGTTACATCAATTGCCAAATGTGCAATTCTCATGGGCAACTACAATGCATCAGTGTGAAATGATATAAAAAGGAGCAACAGAGGTTTCTTCTCACTTTCTAACAAACCAGACTACGAGTAATCATAAACAAAGTAAAAATCAAACTTCCCATAGTAAAAACTTTAATCTACACTGGAATATAAAAACTGGAGGTGGTCAAAACACTATACAGAGCAGAAAAGGAATACAAGGGACTCAAGGATCCCCACATAACTTAAGATCTTATGTTCAAAGAACAATGTTACAATTGCATGGGAAATGAGACAATAACAAAAGCCTTCAAACAAAGATGCCAAGCTCAAAATACTGAAAGGCACTAGTACTGTCTTTATATGAATATTGTTTTCAACTAATTGCAGATCTGAATAGGTGAAGAAGACTTTTGTTGACTGCATCAATTCAAGTACACGTATCTAACTACTGGTCACAATACTACACACTTAAAATAAGAGTAGGGATGGAAGACAGCAAGAAAATTACCCACAATGAAATGCAAATCTGCAGTAAGTATACAGAGATAACCTAACAAGGACAAAGATTTTCAATACTCTTCCCACCCCTTTTCAAAATGTATATGAAATTACTAATAGACTAATCTCCAAAGAAAAATTTGAATTTTCCTAATCAGCCAGACTGTGGTGAGCACATTTGATTATGTGCAGCAAGCATCAATGGCATAAGTGGCAAAGCTGTCAATTAGAAAGCCTGGTCAGAGACTGGGCCACAGCCTTTAACCTGGAGGCCTGACCAGACTGGGCCACAGCCTTTAACCAGGCCTGACTAGAGATTGGGCCACAGCCCTTAACCAGGAGGCCTGACCAGAGACTGGGCCACAGCCTTTAGCCCTTTCATGGTCCAAGCTGTAGATCTACACATTGTCCACAGGGTCCAAACCATAGATCTACGCCATGAGCTCAGCTCACTCAGATAAGATGTGATCGGTAAATTTGGGCCTAGATATGAGAGAATGCATCTATGTGGTAAGTGTGCACCACAAAGTAAATCCTGAAGCACAAAGTGCATGAGAAAAAAACTGCATCTGTATTTTTTTTATTAAAACAGCAAATTTGTGGTGTATTTTCATGTGTTTTTTACGGTTGTATTAACGGTTTCTTGGTCTCGTTTGATAGAATGGAAGATATACCAGGAATGCCTGCAGTGTTTATTCTGGACACTGTTTTGAAATTGGAATATTTTGAACTTTAGTGTGAAATTGGCGAAATTACCAATTTCTGATCACTTTATTGGCTACTTGAAAAAGTTGATTGGGCAGTTTCTTGTGCTCAATCAATAAAATAGAAGTAATACTAATGAAATAGCTAAGAATTTGGTCAACTGGAATAATGTAATTGGCGAAATAGAGTCGTAGAAAATAAATGTAAACATCACGACACAGTCAAATTTGAGTGTAATTTCATAGTTTTCACAAATTTCGTAATTTTGTTTTATTACCTTTAGAAAAAGATTCTCTACCATTTCATAAGAAAAAATATTTTTTTTTTTTTTAAATTCTTGGACCCTGTGGACAATGCGTAGATCTATGGCTTGGACCCTGAAAGGGTTAACCAGGAGGCCTTACTAGAGACTAGGTTATAAGTGATCATAAATCCAGAAACCAAGTCCATGTACTAGCTTAATAAAAAATATTTTAAATTAATAAAAAAAAAAAAATTATAAAACCATGAAAATAATTATTAAAACTTACATGATGTGAATTGCTTGACTGTCTGGTATTATAAGAATGCATGGGAGGAGTAGCAACATTAACCAAAGAGCTCAATGTTGACTGGTTAATCTGTGCTGCTGAATAGCCCAACTGACGTAGGGTGGCATCTAAGCTGCTACTTGCCCTGAAACAAACCAAGTGACAAACCATTTATTTATTTAGCCAACAGAATGACATAGGTATGTATACACATAACAGCATCTTATGCAAATACAGTACGTACTTTAATACTTGTATTTGGTATTCCTGAAGATTGGGTGCTAAACAGCCAAGTCAGAAATAATCTGTCCCCAAGATGTCTTTTCCAGCTATTTTAGTAATCACAAGTATACCTTTTTCTTTTTAATACATCAGCCATTTCCCACCGAGGCAGGGTGACCCAAAAAAAAAAGAAAAAAAAAAAAAAACAATAATCGTCATTCAACACTTTCACCATCACTCGTACAAAGGTGCTCAGATACCAAACTCCCAATATCCCAAACACCCTCCTTTAAAGTATACCTTGTACTGGTAAATAGCTGAAAAAAACATTATATTAATCTGTAAATAAAAGTTACGTGTATTCAGCCTGCAAAGGACAAAAAAGTAATGATTACCTCTTGAATCTCATTAGCTTGAGGTCTGGGGCCTTGTGTTTCAACCACAGTCATTCCGGTGAATAACACTTCCATCTCTGATATTCCTGAGAATTTCATTTTACTGACAGGTTATCTGTAGCCAATTTTGGGGGTGCCCTCCCTCCTGAATGCCAGGTCAAGTTTATGGACTGATCAATTAGGCTGTTTGTGCTGGCCACACAGTCCAGCCTAAGTACCACAGTTCAGCTAATCAGAAACTAATTTGAGGAACTTGTCAAGCTCCCTCTTGAAAACAGCTTGGGATCTACTGGTAATATCCCTTACGTATGAAGCGAGTGCACTGAAAAGTCTTGGGTCCGCTGAGTTCTTTCTTTCACATTAATTACACCCCATCACGACTCACGAAATCATAATAAAATGATTGCCAATAAAACACAGAATGGGTGAGGCCTCTAAGTTTTAGAACTTGCTTGCCATGGGCTCAATCCCCACACATTCTGTGATTTAATTACACCCAGTCTGTCACTGGGATTATTTTGAACTAACTGCCATGCTGTTTGGTCTCACTGGGAGTTATTTTGATGTGCAGATTTGGTACCGGTCCTTTAAGATATGTTTCTGGTGTAATTTATAGTGTTCTTTTCTCCCCTATGTTCCAAGGGGTACAGTCAACGGACTTCAGACATTCCCAATAACTTATATGCTTGACTGAATTTACATGGGCAGTGTTCTCAGTACATTCTCCAAATCAGAGATTTCACCTACTGAAAGGGCAAGGGGATTACTTATTTAACCAAAAACTTTACCTTACCAATGCAGTATCTGCTTTTTATACTCAGTTTGGGACTAATGGCCATAGCTCAGCAGTTAAGAGATAGGATCCAATAAAATTATATAGCATATACAGTATCATTGTGAACTAGTGTTTTCTGATAACTACACACATGCTGTCCTCAGTAGCTAAATGAAGCATTTTGATTTCAAATGACCTCAAAAAGTCAGTAAGACCACTCATACTAGCAAAACCAAAATTGTATCCACATTACTGCTCTATTAATACATGTCAAGAGGGTGTGTAAAGGTAGAAAGTTGAAAGTGAACATAGATAAGAGTAAGGTGATGAGGGTATCAAACGATTTAAATAAAGAAAAATTGGATATCACATTGGAGAGAGGTATTATGGAAGAAGTAAATGTTTTCAGATATTTGGGAGTTGACGTGTCAGCGGATGGGTTTATGAAGGATGACGTTAACCATAGAATTGATGAAGGAAAAAAGGTGAGTGGTGCGTTGAGGTATCTGTGGAGACAAAAAACGTTATCCATGGAGGCAAAGAAGGGAATGTACGAAAGTATAGTGGTACCAACACTCTTATATGGGTGTGAAGCATGGGTTGCAAATGCTGCAGTGAGGAGGAGGCTGGAGGCAGTGGAGATGTCCTGTCTAAGGCCAATGTGTGGTGTAAATATTATGAAGAAAATTCGGAATGTGGAAATTAGGAGAAGGTGTGGAGTTACTAAAAGTATTTGTCAGAGGTCTGAAGAGGGGTTGTTGAGGTGGTTTGGTCATTTAGAGAGAATGGATCAAAGTAGAATGACTTGGAGAGCGTATAAATCTGTAGGGGAAGGAAGGCGGGGTAGGGGTCATCCTAGAAAAGATTGGAGGGAGGGGGTAAAGAAGGTTTTGTGGGCGAGGGGCTTGGACTTCCAGCAATCATGTGTGAGCGTGTTAGATAGGAGTGAATGGAGACAAATGGTTTTTGGGACCTGACGAGCTGTTGGAGTGTGAGCAGGGTAACATTTTGTGAAGGGATTCAGGGAAACCAGTTAATTGATTTAGTTGGACTTGAGTCCTGGAAATGGGAAGTACAATGCCTGCACTTTAAAGGAGGGGTCTGGGATAGTGACAGCTGGGAGGGACTATTCTCAGCTGTCGTATCTGAGCGCCTCTGCAAAGATAGTGATTATGTATGAGTGTGGTGAAAGTGTTGAATGATGATGAAAATATTTTCTTTTTTGGGGATTTTCTTTCTTTTTGGGTCACCCTGCCTCGGTGGGAGACGGCCGACTTGTTGAAAAAAAAAAAAAAGTATTATAATCTTGTACAACTATGATTAGTTAGCATAAGTGCTGGTATTATCATTACTTCGCTTTTATTATCAAATAATGACCTACGACTTTGGTATTATTGTGTCCAATTTCAATTAAAAAAAAAATAGTCAATGTTCCCACCTGTGCACAGCATAAGAGTTAAAAGAATGTACAGAAGAACAAAGCTATTCATGCTTTAAAATAATTTTGAAATTTATCTAAAGTGCCTTGCCTTTTCACAAATTATCGCCATGGAAACACTATCACCCGCTATCTGTTTTTCGTTGATCCACACCGCCAACAACTTCTCAACCTCATCCACTGTTTTTGATCTATTTTTGGCAAACATGTCAACACCTTTTGCAACATCAGCTTCCTTGATTTCTTTTCTCTTTGCCAGAATAGAAGTGATAGTAGATTTGTTTTTGTTGTACATCCTGGCAAGTTCCCCCACATTTACGCCACTCTCATATTTTTCTACTATATCCTTCTTCAGTTCGATGGTGTTCCTCACTTTCTTTACCACAGGGGTGCCACTAGGAAGCTTCTTTGGATACATGGTGACTTATATTTAACAGTGACAAGCACTAAACACAATAAAATTATTGTGAAATGCTTGAAAGAGCGCACTGGGTAATGTTCACTCAAGGATAAACAAAGCTAGACTGCCTCACGGCGCCTGCGCGGGGAGGCGGACAAGTCTTGTACGTGGGCTGATAGTTGGGAAAACAGCCAATTGTAGGGGAAAAATTGGGCTGAAAAAAGCGATCGAAACTTGAACTGGCCGATACACAGACCGACCGAAACTCGGGGGTCCACTGTACATATATGTTATATACAGTGGACCCTTGGTTTTCGTCCATAATTCTTTCCAGAATGCTGTTCGAGTGCCATTACCAAACGAATTTGTTCCCATAAGGACGAATGTAAATTAGATTAGTTGTTTCAGACCCTCAAAAATACACTTACAAAAGCACTTACATAATTGTTAGAGTTGGGAGCTGTAAGAAAACCGAGGGTCCACTATACAGAGGACCCCCGGTTATCGGCCATAATTTGTTCCAGAATGCTGTTCGAGTGCCGTTACCGAACGAATTTATTCCCATAAGGAATAATGTTAATTAGATTGATATACCTTTGAAGAGTTTTGAGAGTTTATCTACTCTCTGAGCCCGGCCATGGGCCAGGCTCGTCTGGTGCTTGCCTGGTCAACCAGGCTTTTGCTGCTGGAGGCCCGCTCCCCCACATATCCATCACAGCCTGGTTGATCTGGCACCCGATGAAGATACTTGTCCAGTTTCCTCTTGAAGGCTTCTACACTGGTTCCAGCGATGTTTCGGATATCTTCTGGTAAGATGTTGAATAGTCTGGGACCCCGGAAGTTAATACAGTGCTCCCGTATTGTCCCCACCGCACCCCTGCTCCTCACTGGGTTTATTTTACACTTTCTCCCATATCTCTCACTCCAGTATGTTGTTATGGCAGTGTGCAGATTTGGGACCAGGCCCTCAAGTACTTTCCAAGTATATATTATCATGTATCTCTCTCTCCTCCGCTCCAATGAGTACATGTTCAAGACTTGAAGGCGTTCCCAATAATTTAGATGTTTCAATGGCTCAATGTGAGCCGTAACGATCTCTGAATTTGTTCCAGCTCTGATATTTCTCCTGCCCTGAACGGGCCGTCAGCACAAAGCAGTATTCTAAGTGAGGGAGCACTAGCGATTTGAAGAGTGTCACCATCGGCATTATTTCCCTTGTTTTGAAAGTTCTCAATACCCACCCCGTCATCTTCCTGGCTGTTGTGATCTTTGTCTTGTTATGATCTTTAAAAGACAGATCAGCAGACATAATTATTCCCAAGTCCTTAACGTGTTCCTTTCGTTCTATGTGGTGACCCTCTTGCGTTTTGTATATAGTGTTCCTTTTGAGTTCTTTATTTTTTCCATACCTAAGCAGCTGAAACTTATCACCATTGAACGTCATGTTGTTCTCCACTGCCCACTGGAAGACCCTGCTTATGTCCTCCTGTAATTTTTCAGTGTCTTCTACCGTAGTGACTTTCATGCTTATTTTAGTGTCATCTGCAAATGATGATACAAAAGTGTGCTGGGTGTTTTTATCTATGTCTGCTATGAGGATGAGAAACATCAGAGGTGCCAGGACAGTGCCTTGGGGCACTGAGCTTTTGACCTCGCTGAATTAGTCCATTTAGACCCTAAAAATATACAGTTGACTCTAGGTTTTCGTTGAAAATTCTTTCCAGAATGCTGTTCGAGTGCCGTTACCGAACAAATTTGTTCCCATAAGGACAAATGTAAATTAGATTAGTTGTTTCAGACCCCCAAAAATACACTTACAAAAGCTCTTACAAAAATACACTTACATAATTGTTCGAGTTTGGAGGTGAATGAAAACCGAGGGTCCACTGTACTTACAAAAGCACTTACAAAAATACACTTACATTAATTGTTCGAGTTGGTAGCAGTACGAAATCCAGGGGTCACTGTATATATACAGTGGACCCTCAGTTTTCGTACAGCTCAAAACTCAAACAATTATGTAAGTGTATTTTTGGGGGTCTGAAACAACTAATCTAATTTACATTCGTCCTTATGGGAACAAATTTGTTCGGTAACGGCACTCAAACAGCATTCTGGAAAGAATTATCAACAAAAACCGAGGGTCCACTGTAATACAGTGGACCCCCGGAAATCGAACGCCTCCCAACTCGACCTATTATGTAAGTTTATTATTGTAAGTGCTTTTGTAAGTGTATTTTTGGGGGTCTGAAATGGACTAATCTAATTTACATTATTCCTTATGGGAATAAATTCGTTCGGTAAGAGCACTTGAACAGCATTCTGGAATGAAGAATGTTCGATTTCCGGGGGTCCACTATATATTTTCAACAAGTTGGCCGTCTCCCACAGAGGCAGGGTGACCCAAAAAGAAAGAAAATCCCCAAAATGAAAATATTTTCTGTATCTGTAACTGAACAATCATAAATCATTTGAGAAACACGTTTAACTGGCCATCATTAAGATAGCCTTTGCATATGTGGATGGGAAAATGTTATTAAGAGCTTTTCACAATTTATGATAAGCAAAAGTTTTGATGTGATGTCATAGTGAGGTCTCAACACCTGAAAAATATACAAAGTATCCAAAGACAAACTACAAAGTGGTGCTCATAGTAGGTTGATAAACGAGACACTTGGGCAACATTTAGGTATCTTTTTTCTGGAAATGTTTTGCCAGCTAGTGGCTTCTTATCAGTCTGATGGACTGAACATGTTGACACCAGGCTGAGGGACTGATTACCTCAAACTCCTCCTCAGTGTTCACCTTTCTCTGCACTTGACTGAAGGCACTAACTGGTAAAATATTTTCAGAATAAATATATCCAAATGTTGTTCAAGTATCCTATCAACTTGTTTGTTCTCTAAACCATTTATTCACAGGGTAGGTTAGTACACAGTAATCATCCAGGGAGGTACTACCCTCTTGCCATGATTACAAAACAAAACCTGCTTTTTTTTTCAATCTAGCAGCATTGTTGGTCTTTTCATCTCATGAACATGCAAGATGGCAAATAAATCTTACTAACTTCTACTTTCCTGCAGTACACACATCTTCACTTTCCTGCATGTTTAATAATTCTCATTCTTGTAATGTTTCATTTACAATTTAGGAGGTCTCATCTTTCATTGACTAAGGGTTTAATTAATGATCCCCAGAACCATTAAAAATATAAGAGCTTAAGAAAAATATGGGAGGTAGAAAAAAAATTGAAAACAAAACGTTCTTATTAGCTGATTGAAAAAAGAAGCAGGATGTGAAAAACACATACAAGGTCATAAAATGATACAAAAATGATAAAAGATTTCTTAACAGGGAGATCAAAATGTGACAGTTGTAAAGGTAAAAAAGTGATGGCCAAAATAATACCTATTTACCTGTACATGGTTCTGGGGATGATCACCCCTACAGCCCAGTCCCAGGTAAGACCTTCCTGTGGAAAGCCTGATCAGTCAGGCTGTTGTGCACTACTAGGAACCACAGCCTGGTTGATTTTTACAGTGGCAGGAAAAAAAGGTATGGGCTACAAGAGAGAAAGTGCTACAACCACTGGAAATTTAAAAAAAATTAGATAAAAGATTAAACACTGAAGACAGGGACATTATAGGTACAACTCTGCTCCTGTAGCTACAAATAAGTCAAAGTGAGCCACCACCTCTTTAAATACAATCACCAAAGGAGCAAGTCTACAAGATTAGACTAGAGAAACTAGTACAAAAGCCACATTTCACCCCAACAAAGTGAAAGAATGTTTACATGCACCAAACCAAACTGTACATTCACCAGAGGAGTCTGATTCAAATGGGTAACTCACTTGTTAATGCAAAGTCTTATGAAGTGGTAATTGTCTGTATGGATGCAACTGCAGTAACCTTCCAATTATTGAAGTTATCAAATATAGTGAACACTCGGTTTTTGTTGAAAATTCTTTCCAGAATGCTGTTCAAGTGCTGTTACCAAACAAATTTGTTCCCATAAGTACAAATGTAAGTTAGATTAGTCATTTCAGACCCCCCAAAAATACACTTACAAAAGCTCTTACAAAAATACACTTACATAATTGTTTGAGTTTGGAGGTGAACAAAAACCGAGGGTCCACTGTATTAAGAAAATGTATGAATACTGGGATTAGAAGATACTTATTCTTTTCAAGATATATTATATTTTAAATTTAATTATATATATTTTTATGATTTACATTTTTACTGGGCTGTCATTTAAACAGGTACCTCAAGTACATTCTTCATAATCACTTAAAGAGTTCATATATTTCCTGTTTGTTTATTAGGCATCTACCTTGATGAGAAGCATATATCACCATCTTTTAATACTTTATTCTAATTGATTTGTTTTTATGATTCTTCAAAAAGTCAAGACAATTTTGCGTTGAGGTATACAAAATCCCACAGTTAAAAGCAAGGACTTAGTTTACATTAGTATGTATCAATTATTTCAACTTGCCTTAGTTCTCTAGAAGTATGTTTTAATTGCCTGAAAAAAAAAAAAAAAAACTTGATTACTGTATCTTCATATTTGTAGTAAGTATTTTACATATAATTTTCAAGAAAAACAGTCCAGTGGTAACATATGCTAAACACAAAGTAAAAGAGAGACCACGTTGTCCAACTCCAAATATAAAACCCCTCATCATAATTTCTGGTAATTATATATCAACATTTAGAGAATCAAACTTGTGTACTCAAAAAATTTTCTACTGACAAGATGGTTTATTCACAAATTGTTCTTAACTGATATTAGTAGAGTATTGACGAGGCAAAAAAATTTAAATGTCATTTGGTTTAAGAGATCAAATTATGACCCTTTATGGTAAAAGAAAGAAAACACCATCCACTTTGCATCAAAGTCCCATAAGAGCTGATCTAAAACCACTTCAAATTAGTGAAGTACAGTAGACCCCCGAGTTTCGTGATTAATCCATTCCAGAGTGTCTGCCGAAAGGCGAAATTCACGAAAATCGAAACCATTTTTCCCCATAAGAAATACATAATGTAAATCCAATTAATCCGTTCCAGACACCCAAAAGTATTAACAAAAAATAATTTTTTTTGTAGATTAAATATAGATTTACATACAGAAAAGAATGAGGAATCAATGTAAAGCAATAATAAAATGAATAAATGAACATTTAACATCACACTTACCTTTATTGAAGACTCTTGTTGGTGTATGGAAGACGGGAGGAGGGGAGAGGGTTAAGGTGATGTTCCTCCACAAATGTTTGCACCTCACTCCATTTTGCACAAATGTCCTTAATAAACCATACCATGGGTGGGGTTCGAACCCGCGGTCAGAGTCTCAAAACTCCAGACCGTCATGTAAGCCACTAGGCCAGCTAGCTTCAATAAGATTCATCCAACTAGGTAGTATATTTCTACACCATAGGAAGGTTAGCATAGGCACCACTGTGTCCACAAATGCAAGTTTTTACAGACGAATCTCCTGCTAGCATTGCCGTGATGAACTCTAGCTCAAGTCCCTTTTGTGGGCACAGTGGTGCCTATGCTAACCTTCCTATGGTGTAGAAATATACCTAGTTGGTTGAATCTTATTGAAGTTAGCTGGCCCAGTGGCTTACGCGACGGTCTGGAGTTTTGAGACTCTGCGCAGGTTCGAACCCCACCCGTGGTATGGTTTGTTTGCAATTGTGTCATTACAATTTCGCGAGTCATGTTGACGGCTTTGAAGGGACTTGAGCTAGAGTTCGTCACGGCCATGCTAGCGGGAGATTCGTCTGTAAAAACTTGCATTTGTGGACACAGTGGTGCCTATGCTAACCTTCCTATGGTGTAGAAATATACCTAGTTGAATGAATCTTATTGAAGCTAGCTGGCCCAGTGGCTTTACGTGACGGTCTGGAGTTTTGAGACTCTCTGACCGCGGGTTCGAACCCCACCCGTGGTATGGTTTGTTTGTAATCGTGTCATTACGATTTCATGAGTAATGTCCTTAATCTTTGAAGACGGCACCTTCTTCCCTCTTCCCTCTCTCTTCCTCCTCCTCTGAAGCAATTTCCTCATCTGGTGTACGTAAGAACATAAGAAAGGAGGAACACTGCAGCAGGCCTGTTGGCCCATACTAGGCAGGTTCTTCACAAACCATCCCTCTAACAGAATATTTGCACAACCCAATTTTCAATGCTCCCCAAGCAATAAGCTTTGATAATTCTATTCACTCATGCTCAAGTCCCACACAAAGCAAATCGCGTGTGTGGGGAAGTACCCTTGCTGGTTTGTCTGGGGAAGTGCCCTGGCTGGTGTGTTTGGGGAAGTACCCTGGCTGGTGTGTGTGTGTGGGGGGAAGTACCCTGGCTGGTGTGTGTGGGGAAGCACCCTGGCTGGTGTGTGTGTGTGGTGAAGTACCCTGGCTTGTGTGTGTGTGTGGTGAAGTACCCTGGCTTGTGTGTGTGTGTGTGTGGGAAAGTACCCTGGCTGGTGTGTGTGTGGGGAAGTACCCTGGCTGGTGTGTGTGTGGGGAAGTACCCTGGCTGGTGTGTGTGTGGGGAAGTACCCTGGCTAGTGTGTGTGTGTGTGGGGAAGTACCCTGGCTGGTGTGTGTGGGGAAGCACCCTGGCTGGTGTGTGTGTGTGGTGAAGTACCCTGGCTTGTGTGTGTGTGTGTGTGGGGAAGTACCCTGGCTGGTGTGTGTGTGGGGAAGTACCCTGGCTGGTGTGTGTGTGGGAAGTACCTGGCTGTGTGTGTGTGTGTGTGGGGAGTACCGGCTGTGTGTGTGGGGAAGTACCCTGGCTGGTGTGTGTGGGGAAGTACCCTGGCTGGTGTGTTCTTTCTTGAATTCTATCATGCTTCTTGCCTTCTTCTTATGTTCTTAATGGTGTGTGGGGCGCCTCTGTGTGCGGGCGAATGCTGGGAGGCCACTTGGACGCATTCCGTAGGACTGACGAATTGCAAGGCTATATTTTGACGAAAAAACGTTGCGAAAGGTGAAATTCACAAAGCGCGAGGCTTACGAAACTCGAGGGTCCACTGTATAGCATTGCCCTAAAAAAAACTAGTCACAGGTTCACTTATCCTGAAATGACCCACATCCTCCATCTTTTCTCAAAATCTCTTATGCTCCTCAATTGTGAATACGATAGAGAGTTCAGAAATTAAAAAATTATGTAGGGAGCAGGGACCAGTTTTTATGACTGCTAAAGTCCATTTGGCCAGTTGATTAATTTCTGCAAGATGAAAGCCATTAGCCACCTTTCAGTTCTATTTTTTTTTTTTGACCTTGACACATGATCTAGCAACATTTTTTCTAAAATTTTATCTTGCACCCTCTTCAGAAAAAATCATTAAGCTCCTTAAATGCACTATCAATCTTTTCCACACACTATTTCTTTAGCCTTCACATCTCCCTCTCATCATTATACAGCCTCTCCTCACTTAGCAACGTGCTCGTTTACCAACGACTCGGACTTACGACAAGCTCTCTGATCAGTATGCATACCTAATATATATCAAGAGCTGATTTCTTTTATTCTGTTTATTACAATATACGTACAGTAAACTGTACTGTATAAACATTTAAAAATATACCAGAAATGTTATAAATGGTGCAAAGGTGACATTAAAACAATATCAAAGATGGTCGACACAAACCCACTACCATTATTGTAATTACATAACCTCAATGTAAACTTGCAAGGAAATAAAATTTGTTTGTTTGTTTGTTTATTATAGTATGCTCCTCACTTAGTGGCGAATTCGAATACCAACGTGGTCTTAGGAACGGAGCTCCGTCGTTAAGTGAGAAGAGGCTGTATTTCCTCTCATAAATGCTCACTTCATTTTTCTGCTCTGGAGAACAGTACACTGAAGTCTTTCTAGAACCCCACTCAACCTCAAACAATTTTGGATTTGTTTTATAATATCCAGCTTGTTCAACTTTTTCCTACATACATGCACGCCAGGTTTCAAGTTGCACACTCAGCCCAGTCTGAACTACCAGACTGTTACTGTTCATGGCCAGCAGGCCTACACAGTTATCAAACCCTGGCTGATCTGGTACCTCTTGCAGAAACTGCATGCTTCCATTTTAGTTCTATAGTATTTATATTTCTAATTATCTGAAGACAATTTCAGGGGTCACTGCTCTCACGGCTTCATCCCAGACCAGGCCTCCTTGTTGATGATTTGATCAACCAGGCTGGTGGTGTTAGCACATAGTCCAACAGATGTACAACACCTAGGCTGATCAGGAACAGGCCTTAGAAACTTGTCAAGTTTCCTCTTTAAGAAAGCTAGGGGTCTGCTGGTAATTCCCCTTATGTATAGAGTGGACCCACGGTTTACGTACTGCTCCAAACTCGAACAATTATGTAAGTGTATTTTTGTAAGTGCTTTTGTAAGTGTATTTTTGGGGTCTAAAAGGAGTAATCTAATTTATATTATTCCTTATGGGAACAAATTCATTCAGTAACGGCACTTGAACAGCATTCTGGAACGAAATAATGACGTAATCCGGGGGTCCACTGTATACTGTATATAGAGGGCATTAAAAAGTTTTGGAGGTATTTTGTACTGTCTTCCAAGCCTCTTGCTCATGCAGGGAGTAATTTTATGTGAAGGATTTGGGGACGAACCCTTTGACTGTCGCAAGCCCATTTCTGAAACTCATTGTCGCAAAATATTCGAAAAAAAAAAAAATTATGAAATGATAGAGAATCTTTTCCCAATGGTAATGACACCAAAAGTATGAAATTTGATGGAAAACTTACGAAATTACGTTCTCGCGAAGTTAGCAATCTCGGCGATATATACGCATCGGCAATTTACGCCGACTTTGAGCCCTATTTTCGGCCAATTCCATTGTTCCAGTCGACCAAACTCATAGCTATTTCTTTAGAACTCCATTTGTTCTATCGATTGAGTACAAGAAACCGCCCATTTACCAATTTTAACTACCCAATAAAGTGGTCAGAAATTGGCAATTTGGCCAATTTCACGCAAATTAAAAAAGATGCCAATTTCAAAATGGGGTCCAGAATAAACAATGCAGACATTCCTGGCACTAAAATAACATTTTCTCTTCTCTGTTCATCAGTCACATCTCCAGGCCCTTCTTATATTACTCTTGCTTTCTATTTTTATTTTTTATTTACACAAAAAATAGAAGATTTACTGTTATGCAGACTACTGCATTATTGTAAAAATGGTATAAATAATATCAGTGCACTTGTGAAAGAATATTAGACTCACCAGTTGACGTGTATTGGACGCGTGGCGTGATTTGTTTACTCTTGAACACTGGCAAAAAATCGAACATTTCCGCTACTTTGAGCTCAATTTCAAGGTCGTTTTCATCGTGAAACTTATCAAAATCATCTCTATTTCTGTAATATGTTTTACATTCTATCAAATGAGACCAAGAAAACGAGAATATAACCATAAATACTATACGAAAATACACCTCAAAATCAGCATTTTACTCTAAAAACACGACTGGAGTTTTTTTTCTTATTATGTCTGCGTGCTGCAGAATTTTTTTTATACAGTGCACACTGACAACACAGACCCATTCTCTCACATGAGGGCCTACCAGCTTTTTCCCAATTGATTTGAAGCCACTAGAATTAAGGTGTATTAATACGTCTGAAACACTGGCTCGTAAGATGTATATATAAAGCCGAAACAGCCAAAGGGTTAAAGGTATAAACTGTGATTTACATTTCTTGCCTACATCCTCATGAGTACAGTTGAAGAAATATACTCTAATGAGTCAGCAACTAGCTTCCCTCAGTTTTTGGAAATGGTGCCTGCCACATATTTGTATAGGTATTGTATAAGGTCACACTAACCCCCCTCCACACACACACACCTGCAAATCAACAAGCAATAGTAACAAGAATATAGTGAAGGCAAGATTAAGCTCTTTTTAGCTTTTTAAAAAATATATTAATCTATTTTTAGGAGGTGCAAGGAATATAACCTTATTTTTCCCATATGTTCTTCACTGTGGTTAATGCTAATTTGAATAAAGTATTCATTTTCAGGAGCGTGACCTGCATGTTACTCGAGGGTCTACCATACTTAATTTACACAATTTATTTAATCTGCTGTGTTAGTACAGGTCGGCCATCAGTAATCCGGCAATCAGTTATCCGACACTAATTTTGGCTACCATAATTTCAAATTTCATCGCCATACCGACTCAAATTTCAATGCCATACCGACTCAAATTTCATCGCCATACCGACTCAAATTTCATCGCCATACCGACTCAAATTTTATCGCCATACCGCCTCAAATTTCATCGCCATACCGACTCAAATTTCATGCCATACCGCCTCAAATTTCATCGCCATACCGACTCAAATTTCATCGCCATACCGACTCAAATTTCATCGCCATACCTACTCAAATTTCATCATTATACTGACTCAAATTTCATCATTATACTGACTTAGAAATTGTGCAGAGGGTTGTAAATCCACAACAGCAAATCACTGGAGGAGAAAGCAGTGATGAAAATGAGGAAGATGTATAGTTTCTATTGATAGGTTAAGTTTATTCTAACCTAACTACTTTGTAATCCAGCAAACTCACTAATCCGGTACAATGATGCCGGATTAGTGATTGCCGACCTGTAGTGACAACAATTTCTGTTCGCTACTCTCATCTATATCTTTTTCACACTGGTCCTGCTCTGTCAGTTACTCATCAAGGTGTAATGTAGTCTCTTCTAGCTAAGAGAGGCCACTTAAGAATGTCTCTTTACTTAATGAGATGTTGGCCAATATGTCTGCAAACCTTATAAATACTGTTTCCTGTTTCCCTCAGACTACCCAACATATTTCTTGCAGTACAGTATATACAGTTGCTTGCCATTTTCTAGGTGTCAGGTTCAGTGTTGTACAAGGGAACAATTCCAGAAATTTTTTGTCATGTAAAACTGCAAATATTTAGAGCATCTTATCTACATTCATTTCCTGTGAATATCTTTCTTACAATCTTTTAACCTTTCTGATGCTAACCCAACCACTGAAATTTGTAATTAATTCAACTTAATTACATATACTATTACAATCTATCTTCTACAATTTTCTTCCCTGCAACATGTTGAGTTTTACATAATCCTCCTCCTTTTTTCTCTCAAGTCTGAATCACAATTAAAATTCATAGAACATAAAAAGAGGATTGTTTTAAAGCTTTCATGAAATCCTCTGAAAATTTCAACACTTATGAAACAAATCTGATGCAGTATGTACTTATATTCTTGTATCTTAAAGAATGCAGAAGTATTAAGACATTTCTGCAAACTTACAGGTGAGAACTTGAAGAGGTAGGAGTAGAGGACACCGCACTGATTGCTGCCGATGACCGAACTAAAGGAGGCGGCCGTACTGTACTTTGAGACGCCTGTTGGGTGAATAAAATATTAAGTTATGATGAAATCAAACTAAATACATTATGTTCCTGAAGAATGCATGCAAGTGTTCCAAAATCTTTGCAAATCCTTTCTATAACATGTCTGATCATCATTCAGCCTCAACTACAGTACCAAGCTGCAATAAAATGGATTAATTGAGAATGGCATGTATCCCAGAACATAAACGTCTCCCCATGCATCAATTTTTATATCTACTGCATTTTCCTTGTAGAGTGATAGAGCAATACTGCAAATATAATTTAAATGCATTTTAGAGCCAGCTGCATAGTATACGCTTGACATCTTAAGAGATTGACAAAATCATACCTCCAATAATAACAAGCATAATCATAATAACCAAATTATGCACTAAACCCACATGGGTCAAGGGTCCAATAAACAACTAAATAAACATTGGAATAAAATAAAAAAAAAATTGCATAGAATGACAAAAATACAGGTTTGAGAGAGTGTACACAATCAAAGAAATTTATACACTGATATTAAACCCAAATAGGAAAAAAACATCCTACAACCTATAGAGTACATGTATGTATTGTAAATTTCCAGGGGTTGTAGCACACACTTTTCTTGAAGCCCATTCCAGCAACAATTAAAAGCAATACTATATGTGTACAATAAATTATACATATATATTGTCTGCATTCCTGGCAAATACACTGAATTTACAAATGCAGAAAAGGCTGTAAAAATTCCAGGACTAAGTAATAATTCCTAACAGTAAAATGGAGCAAACAGCTTCTGAGCAACAGGCAGGAACTGCTTTACAGCATTTTGCTAATACAGCAGTTTTCAATTACAGTGGTCCCTCGACCATCGAACTTAATCCGTTCCAGGAGCTAGTTCTTAACACGAAAAGTTCGTAATTTGAAACCTTATTTCCCATAAGAAATAATGTAAATACAATTAATCCGTTCCACCCAAAAATATTCACAAAAAATACATTTTAATTATAGTTCTACATACACAAAACATTATTAAAACTATAAATACTACTACTAATACTAAATAATAAAAAACAGATTAATAAATAACATTTATTTACCTTTATTGAAGAGAGTTGCAGGCATCTGGAAGATAGGGAGGACGACAGGGGAGGGTGTTAGTGGTTGGAAGGGGAATCCCCCTTCAAAATGACTTCAGGTAACAAGTCCTTATCTGGGGTTACTTCCCTTCTTTTTCTTTTAATGCCACTAGGACCAGCTTGAAAGTCACTGAGCTGGCTGCCTCACCATGTCTCACAACACTGTGTATGCCACTACGTTTCTTAAACCTCTCAAACCAGCCTTTGCTGGCTTTAAAATCACTCTCCTCACCACTGGTTCCAGGCATTGTCTTGACAAGATCTGCGTGCAACTTCCTTACCTTTTCACAAATTATCGGCGTGGAAATACTATCACCTGCTATCTGTTTATTGTTTATCCACACAAACAACTTCTCAACCTCATCCACTGTTTTTGATCTATTTTTCGTTAACATATCAACCCCTTTTGCAACATTAGCTTCCTTGATCTCATTTCTCTTTGCCAGGATAGTGCCGATACTAGATTTGTTTTTGTTGTACATACATCCTGGCAAGCTCACTTACACGTACGCCACTTATATTTTTCTACAATCTCTTTCTTCAGTTCGATGGTGATCTTCACTCTCTTTACCACAGGGGTGCCACTAGGAAGCTTCTTGGACCCATGGTGACTTATTTCACAGTGACAATCACTGAACCAGCAATAAACACAACAAAAGTATTGTGAATGTTTGAAAGAGCGCGCTGGATAATGTTCTCTCAAGTGTAAACAATGCTTGACTGGCGTCCTGTCTGCCTCACCGCGCTTGCGCGGGGCAGGCGGACAGGTCTGGTACGGTTCGCTACACGAGTAAATGTTCGCTACATGAGAAAAATATTTTGTGAAAAAAGCATTCGTTACACGATTTGTTCGCTATATGGAGCGTTCGTTCGTCGGGGTTCCACTGTATACCTATTCTTCATTTATTCAGACTTCTTACAATAAATATATTCACCACTCACTATAAGCTAAGGATGAAATATTTTAAGGTTAGTAAGATGTGTACTGTATGCAGTGAAACCTCTGTTTTCGAATGCCCTAGTGTGTATGCAAAACTAGTTATTCTCTATAAAATGTATTGCTTGCTCACAGCAAGCATGTGTGAGCGTATTTGATAGGAGTGAATGGAGACAAATGGTTTTTAATACTTGACGTGCTGTTGGAGTGTGAGCAAAGTAACATTTATGAAGGGATTCAGGGAAACCGGCAGGCCGGACTTGAGTCCTGGAGATGGGAAGTACAGTGTCTGCACTCTGAAGGAGGGGTGTTAATGTTGCAGTTTTATAACTGTAGTGTAAAGCACCCCTCTGGCAAGACAGTGATGGAGTGAATGATGATGAACGTTTTTCTTTTTCAGGCCACCCTGCCTTGGTGGGAATCGGCCGATGTGTTAATAAAAAAAAAATAAAAAAAATAATTTTTGGGCGTCTGGAATGGAGTAATTAGATTTACATTATTTCTTATGGGAAATATTGCTTCCATTTTCTTATGATTCGATTTATCGTCAGACTTTTTCAAACGAATTAATCACGAAAATCTAGGTTCCACTGTATGCCTTTTTATGCCTAGCTAGTGCTCGTCACGGCATTATGCCGGGTGAGTGCCCCGGCATAATGCCGTGACGAAAATCAAAGGCCTACCATACAGGGGGGTCTTTTTTCCTCAGTGCATTCTGCTGGGTAGCAGCAGCAGTGGCGGCAGGCCACACTGTGGAGTGTGGCTTGTCGGCACACTCCACAGTGACTTCTCGCTGCTCACGTGGTTGCCGTGGTGAGAGGAAGTGTTGCACAGTTCTCTCTCATACCCCCCCTTTGTCTGGTGTTCCCTTTGGTTTGGGGCTATACAGCCTCTCCTCACTTAACGACGGAGATAGGGGCCTAAGACCCCATCGGCAAACGATTTCATAGCTAATTGAGGAATGACCCCTTACCGACACTTCAAGTGTCACCACCCCTCCCTCTCCCCACCTTCTCCCTCTCCTGTATAGCCCATAGCCCCCACACCCTCCGATACCTCTCCATATACTGTATGTCAGTTTTTATTAATTTGGGCTTCTTTATCATGTCTGTCTATCTGCCTGCCTGAATGAATGACTTACTGACTTGACTGAATAACTTACCGACTTGACTGAATGACTTACCGACTTGACTGAATAACTTACCGACTTGACTGAATAACTTACCGACTTGACTGAATGACTTACCGACTTGACTGAATGACTTACCGACTTGACTGAATGACTTACCGACTTGACTGAATGACTTACCGACTTGACTGAATGACTTACCGACTTGGACTGAATGACTTACCGACTTGGCTGAATGACTTACCGACTTGACTGAATGACTTACCGACTTGACTGAATGACTTACCGACTTGGCTGAATGACTTACCGACTTGGCTGAATGACTTACCGACTTGGCTGAATGACTTACCGACTTGGCTGAATGACTTACCGACTTGGCTGAATGACTTACCGACTTGGCTGAATGACTTACCGACTTGGCTGAATGACTTACCGACTTGGCTGAATGACTTACCGACTTGGCTGAATGACTTACCGACTTGGCTGAATGACTTACCGACTTGGCTGAATGACTTACCGACTTGGCTGAATGACTTACTGACTTGGCTGAATGACTTACTGACTTGGCTGAATGACTTACTGACTTGGCTGAATGACTTACTGACTTGGCTGAATGACTTACTGACTTGGCTGAATGACTTACTGACTTGGCTGAATGACTTGCTGACTTGGCTGAGTGACTTGCTGACTTGGCTGAGTGACTTGCTGACTTGGCTGAATGACTTACTGACTGGGCTGAATGACTTACTGACTTGGCTGAATGACTTACTGACTTGACTGACTGAATGACACACTGACTTGACTGAATGACACAATGACTTGCTGAATGACACACTGACTCGGCTGAATGACACAATGACTCGTCTGAATGACACAATGACTCGGCTGAATGACACAATGACTCGGCTGAATGACACAATGACTCGGCTGAATGACACAATGACTCGACTGAATGACTCAATGACTCGACTGAATGACTTACTGACTTGACTGACTTACTGAAAAAAGTGTATGTTTAGCACATAACTTTCTGTAATGATTGAGGTCACTTTTTTTTTAAGGTGTTGTGACAAGTGTCAGATAACTTATGACAGCCAGTGACATTTGATAAATTGCACTGCTCCAGGGAACCCTCCCTTGTGTCATGTTTATTATTATGAAATAGTATGACATTTAAAGTGCCCCAGAGGGATTATTATTATTACCATCAACATACCTTGTTCACTGAGTATAATAATTTCTTAATTAAGCTGCCAGAGACACCGAGAATGTAAACACATACACGAACACACCAGCTAACCCCTTTACTGTGAACTTCTTTTGTACTTCCATTTTCCTCTTCCAAGTGCTTTTTTTTTTTAATTCGTCGGAGAGCCCAGGAGCGTACTCCGTCCGTAACTCAGAGTTGGTTTTGTCGGTAAACATACATCGGTAAGTGAGGAGAAGCTGTATATATTTGATTATGGGTAAAAGGAAGTTCTTAACACCTGAAACTATAGCTCAAATCATAGAGTTTCACAAAGCTGGGCACCAGACGAAAGAAATTGTGGAGAATGTTAGTGTGTGTGAGCATTCAGTGAGGAACTGGGTGCAGCGTTTCAAGGCTGGTGGTGTCGAGTTACCGTCTGCCAAACCTCAAGGAAGACAGCTGTTCTCTGTTCGTACCTTAACTGTGTTAACCCTTTAACTGTTTCGGTCGTATATATACGTCTTACGAGCCACTGTTTTGGACATATATATACTCTCAAATTCTAGCAGCTTCAAATCAAGCGGGAGAAAGCTGGTAGGCCCACATATGAGAGAATGGGTCTGCGTGGTCAGTGTGCGCTGTATAAAAAAGATCCTGCAGCACGCGGTGCAAGAGAGAATAAAAACTCCGACTGTTTTTTTTGGATTAAAACGCCGTCTTTGAGGTGTATTTTCGTATAGTATTTATGGTTGCATTCTCTTTTTTTATGGTCTCATTTGATAGAATGGAAAGCATACTACAGAAATATAGATGATTTTGATTAGTTTCATGATGAAAACGACCTTGAAATTGAGCTCAAAGTAGGGGAAATGTTTGATTTTTGCAAATGTTCAAGAGTAAACAAATCACGCCACACGTCCAATACACATCAATTGGTGAGTCTAATATTCTTTCACAAGTGCACTGATATTATTTATACCATTTTTACAATAATGCAATAGTCTGCATAACGGTAAATCTTCTATTTTTTGTGTGAATAAAAAATCAAAATAGAAAGCAAGAGTAATATAAGAGGGGCCTAAAGACGTGACTAATGAACAGGTAACATCTTATTTTAGTGCCAGGAATGTCTGCATTGTTTATTCTGGACCCTATTTTGAAATTGACAACTTTTTTATTTTGCATGAAATTGGCAAAATTGCCAAATTCTGACCACTTTATTGGGTAGTTGAAATTGGTAAATTGGTGGTTTCTTGTACTCAATCGATAAAACAAATGGAGTTCTAAAGAAATAGTTATGCGTTTGGTCGACTGGAACAATGGAATTGGCCAAAAATAGGGCTCAAAGTCGGCTAAATTGTTGATGCGTATATATCGCCGAGATCACTCAACTTCGCGAGCGTAACTCCGTAAGTTTTCAATCAAATTTCATACTTTTGGTGTCATTACAATCGGGAAAAGATTCTCTATCATTTCATTTTTTTTTTAATTTTGCGACAACAGGAGAGCACTCAGGATTAGGGGTTGCGACAGTCAAAGGGTTAAAGAAGCGGTTACTCTCTAATTGCTTCTTTAACACAGTAAGGTACGAACAGATGTCTTCCTCGAGGGGCCAGGCCAAGGTTTGCCAGACGGTAACTCGACACCGCTACCAGCCTTGAAACACTGCACCCAGTTCCTCACTGAATGTTCACACACACTAACATTCTCCACTATTTCTTTCATCTGGTACCCAGCTTTGTGAAGCCCAATGATTTGAGCTATAGTTTTAGGTATTAAAGACTTCCTTTTACCCATAATCAAACATGAATAGCCCCAAAACCAAAGGGAACACTGGACAAAAGATGGGGCGGATGAAAGACAACAGTGCAACACTTCCTCTCACCACGGCAACCACGTGAGCAAAGAGAAGTCACTGTGAAGTGTGGTGGCAGGCCAAGACATCATGCTTATGGCTGCTACCCAGCAGAATGCACAGATAAAAAAAGACCCCCCTGTATAGTAGGCCTTTGATTTTCATCACTGCATTATGCCGTGACGAGCACTGGACATTGCTCACTTAAGTGATAGTGAAAACATGTTACCAGGCTTTTATGTGCATTTGAAAGCTATAAAAAGGCTATGATTTGCTTTACAGCAGTAACCTAGAACCTAACCTGCTGTATAAGCAGGGTTCTCCTGTACCTCCAGGTACAACATATGAAGGATGGTCAACAATGTTGCAGTTTAGAAGGTCATTTGAATTGTGATGTTTTCACACTTCTGGCAAGACAGCTATTAGGTGAATGAATAAATGAATAGTGAATGTTTCCTCCTCTCAGTCACCCTACCTTGCCTTGAAATATCCAATGTGAAAAAAAAAAAAAAATGGGAAGACCTTAATGCTGAAGTAGGAGACAAAGTTGTAAAGGGCATACAATATTGTAGTACGAAAGTTTGAAGTGCCAGGGAGAAATAAGGAAAACCTTGAGTTATGCCCAGAAAAAAAAAAGATTTGGTAATTGGTAACACAAGTTAATATATAAATAGTCCACTAGGCACATAATAATAATAACAATACATGTAATAATAATAATAATAATACATGTAATAATAATAATAATAATAATACATGTAATAATAATAATAATAATAATACATGTAATAATAATAATAATAATAATACATGTAATAATAATAATAATACATGTAATAATAATAATAATAATAATAATAATAATAATACATGTAATAATAATAATAATAATAATAATGATAAATGTAATAATAATAATAATACAGTGGAACCTCGGTTTTAGTCTAATTCATTCCAAAGTCTGACGAAAACTGAATTCGACGAAAACTGAAGCAATATTTCCCATAAGAAATAATGTAAATCCAATTACAGTGGTACCTTAGTATACATCCGCTTTGGAATAAGTCCAACTTGGTATACGTCCTGCTTGGACGTGAAAATTTTTGCTTGATATACGACCTTTGTTTGGAATACGACTTGAATGCTAGAACTAATATGGGTCAAAATGAGTGGCGACACCTCGCGCTACCCTTGTTTATCTTTCTCTCGATGTAGAGGAGTTAGTGGAGGGGCACAGGGAAAAGCTGACCACTGAAGAGCTGCAGGAACTTGAGAAGGAGGAGCACAAGACTAAGATGGATGCACTCTCTTCAGGCTCGGAAGAGGAGATAGAGGAAGCCCCTACTTCATTAATCAAGGAAATCTTTGTCAAATGGATGGACGTCAAAAACTTTGCAGAGAAGTACCACCCCAACAAAGTCCAAACAAGCCGTAATAGCATTGTCTGGAATGACCAGACAATGTCACATTTCCGAAACATCCTGAGGAGAAGGCAGAAGCAAAGTTCTTTGGACAGATTTTTAGTAAAAGTCAAACCTGGCGAGCTTCAACCAGGTCCAAATAGGGAAAAGAGACAGAAAAGAGAAGGGGACTCTCCTTCCAAACAATAACATTTCCTCCTCCCTTCTCAGCACTATCCTAGTAGGTATAATAGACTTTTCAGCAAAGAGAGGTTAAATTTGCATTTATTTCATCTAATTCTTTTGTATTTATGTATATATTTTAGTATTAAGCAGTGTTTAAATTATTTTATAAAACCCCATCAATGCATATGCCAATAACGATTTTTTTTCATGGGACCGGATTAATCGTTTTCCCTATATTTCTTATGGAAAAAATTGTTTGGTATACTTCCTGTTTGGTATAAGTCCAAGGTCCTGGAACGGATTAAGGACGTATACTGAGGTACCACTGTAATCTGTTCCAGACACCCAAAAGTATTAACAAAAAATACATTTTATACAGAATAACTATAGTTTTACATACAGAAAACGATGAGAAATAAATATAAAGGACTAATCAAATGGATAAATGAACATTTAACATAACTTTTACCTTTATTGAAGACTCTTGTTGGCGTATGGAAGACAGCGAGGAGGAGAGAGGGAGGAGGGGTTATTGTTTGGAATGGGAATCCCCTTCCATAAGGACTTCAGGTATCAAGTCCCTATCAGGGGTTACTTCCCTTCTTTGTCTTTTACTGGCACTAGGACCAGCTTGAGTCACTGGACCCCTGTCGAACAAAAAATCTATCCAGAGAGGTGCGTTTCTGGCGTCTCTAAGATTTACCCAAGATGTGACAAGGTATTGTCATTGAACATGTTGCAGATACGGCTTGCAACAGCTTTGTTAAGGTGATATTTCTCCACAAAACTTTGTAACTCACTCCACTTTGCACACATGTCCTTAATCACTGAAGGCACATTCTCCCCTCTCTCTTCCTCCTCCTCTGAAGCAATTTCCTCAGCTGTGATCTGTTGCTGTTCCAGTTGAAGGTCTTGCAGCTCTTCAGTGGTTAGCTCTTCCCTGTGGTCGTCGACCAACTCTTCCACATTCTGGCCACTCACATCCAACCCCATGAACTTCCCTAAAGGCACTCAGAACTTTCTTTGGCCCCATGGTGGCTTATTTAGCAGTCACACTCAATAAACAAGCACAAAAAACATTGGATTATTACAAAATGTTTTGGATCAAAGTGCAGGGTAATGTTCACTCGACAAGAAACAAAGCCAGACTGACTCAGAATGTGTGCGTGGGATGCTTTGTGTGGGCGGGAGCAGGTGGACATGTTCAGTACGGCGGACGAAAACCGAGGTGATGAATGAAAACTTAGACAAAATTTTGACAAAAAGAGTCGTCGAAAACTGAATTCAACGAAAACCAGGGCAAACGAAAACGAAGGTTCCACTGTAATAATAATAAATGTTCTTCTTTTATGATGTGCATAACAAGAGCAGTTTGTTACTGTTAGGGAATAAAAGGTTTGCAGGTGGACTTCTTGACAAAGTTTTTTGTGAGACAAATTACAGATCAGATCTCTTCTTGGTGGCATCCATTAAATAAAGGTAGAATACAAAAAGAATGATAGCAATAGGCAAGAGATGGGAAAGTGAATGAATTAGAGAATGGGACAGTTATTTAGATTTATGAGCAGATGATGGAAGAAAGATGGGCTAGAGCAAAATTGATGAAGTGCAGCAAGTACACCAAGAGATGGCTCAATAAGTGTACAGGGACCAAAACTCTTCAACACCCTCCCTTCATACATAAGAAAACTTGATATATGCTTAAAGTCAGCTCTTGATCTGCCAGGTTGTGGTGCTTTTCTTGAACTCTCTGTGACTTGCATCAACAGCCTGCCTGATCAGGTCAGCAATTGGAAGGCCTGGTCTGAGACCCCTAAAATATTCTCCGGGTAATCCAGGTCAAGGCACAATGTGAATTTAAGAATGCAATGTGAGACATATTGCTGCTCATCTGTTGTATATATTTGTGTAATTACCTGTTTGTTGCTACAGTAGACTTATGTTTATGGTGTCTTTTTATCTTATAAATTTTAACAATTTCTAATGGTCATTGCACTTAATACCATCCTCTTAAATCATTCAAGTTATCAACCACTATGGTTAGAATTTTTTTTCTATTATCCCTTTAGCTCCACCTATTTCTCAATTTCCAACTTTGGCCTTTTGTTATCCTTGTTACGGATACAGTACAGCCTCTTCTCACTTAACGAAAGAGTTCCGTTCCTAAAAACACGTTGATAAACGAATTCGTCGCTAAGCAAGGAACATACTATAATGGTAGTGGGTTTGTATCAACCATCTTTGATATTGTTTTAATGTCACCTTTGCACCATTTTATAACATTTTTAGTATACACTCCTCACTTAGTGACGTACTCATTTAACAACAATTCAGACTTACGATGAGCTCTCTGACCAGTATACGTACCTAAATAATATACAGTATGGCCCCACTCAGTGGCGGCTCATGTATAGGCACTGCAGAACTGCAGCACCCCCTATTTTCACTCGATATTATTGATAACACTCAATATAACGAGTCTTTTTCTTTAATTCTTTCTCTATACGTACTTGAACATTATATAATCCTTAAGCTTAATGTCAGTAGCCATCCCATAGTACATGAAAAAATTACAAAAATTCTCGTATGGAACTGTGCGCTTCACAGTTCCAGCAACTCTGTGTTTGGCTGTTGTGCGAATGTGCACATGTCCAAGAACACACTGCACGCTAGGTAGAGAGAGCACTGTCGCTGACGCAGTGCTGACCCTGTTGTGCAAGTGTAAGGTAGTGTTTCTTTTTGACTCAGCGACGTGTGTTGTGCTTAAAAACCATGTACGTACCATATTCTTGAATGTGATGAAGTGTAGAATTAGATGATTATCATGCTTCCAGCTACATATTTTATTTAATTAATTTAATTCTCTATGACATTCCCCATGTCCAGCTAAACCTCTACAAAAATTTGATGTACATAAATGGGACTAAAATCTGGAACTCCCTGCCTGAAAACTCTAGAACTTCAGACTCAACCACCATTTTCAAAACTACCGTTGAAAACATCTTATCTCCCTAACACACCCCATCATCAGCTAACCAAATGAAAACCACCTAATTCTCTTTTTTGTATTATGAACACATTCAAAACAATATACAGTGGACCCGCAGTGTTCATGATGCTCGAAACTCGAACAATTATGTAAGTATTTTTTTAAGTGCTTTTGTAAGTGTATTTTTGGGGGTCTAAAAGGACAAGTCTAATTGACATTATTCCTTATGGGAATAAATTTGTTTGGTAACGGCACTTGAACAGCATTCTGGAACGAAAAAATCACGAAAACCGGGTGTCCACTGTACAGTGGAACCCCGAGTTTCGTACGCCCTAAGTATAGTTCTTTTTGAGTTCAGATCCGTTTTTTTTTCAGCTAAATTTTGTCCCGAGTTTAACACTGTGCCCCGTGTTTTGTACCGAGTACCAGACCTGTCCGCCTCCTCGCGCAGGCGTCATGAGTCAGTCTGGCTTTGTTTATCTTTGAGTGAACATTACCCTGCACGCTCATCCAAACATTTCACAATTAATTCATTGTGTTTGGTGCTTGTTTATTGAGTGCGACTGTGAAATAAGTCACCATGGGCCCAAAGAAACTTCCTAGTGGCACCCCTTTGGTAAAGAAAGTGAGAAACACCATAGAAGTGAAGAAAGAAATAATACAAAAATACAAGAGTGGTGTGCGACTTGAGGAGCTTGCCAGGATGTTTGGCAAAAGCAAATCAACAATCACTTCTATCCCGGCAAAGAGAAAAGAAATCAAGGAAGCTGATGTTGCAAAAGGTGTTCACATGTTAACCAAAAATAGATCACAAACAGTAGAAGAGGTTGAGAAGTTGTTGTTGGTGTGGATCAACAATAAACAGATAGCAGGTGATAGTGTTTCGGAGTCGCTCATTTGTGAAAAGGCCAGGAAGTTGCATGACGATCTCAAAGAAAATGCCTGCAAAGAGTGCTGACAGTGAATTTAAGGCGAACAGAGGCTGGTTTGACAAATTTAAAAAGCGTAGTGGCAAACACAGTGTGGTAAGGCATGGTGAGGCTGCAAGTTCAGGCAAACATGCGTTTGAAAAATTCCTAAGTAAATTTAAGGGGTACATAGGCACTGAAAAATTCAAACCCCAGCAAGTATTCAATAGTGACAAAACAGGCCTCTTTTGGAAGAAAATGCCAAAGAGGACCTACATCACGCAGGAGGAAAAGGCACTGCCAGGACACAAGCCAATGAAAGACAGGCTAACTCTTTTGTTCTGTGCTAACGCTAGTGGGGATTTTAAAGTGAAGCCTTTACTGGTATATCACTCAGAAAATCCCAGTGTTTTCAAGAAAAACAATGTCATCAAGAATAAATTGTGTGTTGTGGAAAGCTAATAATAAGGCATGGGTCATGAGGCAAATTTCCAAAGAGTGGGTCCATGAAGTGTTTGGCCCCTGTGTGAAAAAATACCTCTTGGAAAATAAATTGCCACTCCAGTGCCTCCTGTTACTGGACAATGCTCCTGCTCATCCTCCAAACTTGGTAGACCTATTGTCTAGGGACTTCAGTTTTAGAACAGTGAAGTCCTTGCCTCCTAACACCACTCCTCTCATCCAGCCCATGGACCAGCAGGTCATTTCTAACTTCAAAAAACTCTACACCAAAGCAGTGTTTGAAAAGTGCTTATAAGTGACATTGGACACTCAGTTGACCCTAAGAGAGTTCTGGAGGAATCACTTCACTATCCTCCATTGCATAAGCCTTATAGGTAAGGCTTGGGAGGGAGTGACTTCCAGGACTTTGAACTCTGCTTGGAGACAATTGTGGCCAGAATGTGTCCTCCAGAGGGATTTTGAAGGGTTTGAGGCTGACCCTGACCCTGCTGACCCTCTGCCTGTTGTGGACTGTATTATGGCATTGGGGAAGTCCTTGGGGTTGAAAGTGAGTGGTGAGGATGTGAAAGAGTTGGTGGAGGACCAACAAGGAAGAGCTAACCACTGACGAGCAGCAAGAGCTTCATCTGGGAAAAGCATCAGACCACAGTTGAGGAACTTGCTTCACAGGAGGAGGAAGAGGGAGTGAAGGAGGTGCCTTCTTCCGTGCTTAAGGACATGTGTGCAAAGTGGAATGAGTTGCAAAGTTTTGTGGAGAAATACCACCCTGAGCAAGCTGAAACAAGCCATATCTGCAACATGTTCAGTGACAAAATCATGTCCCATTTTAGGGACATCTTAAAGAGGCGCCAGAAACAGCACTCTGGACAGTTATTTTGTGCGACAGGGGTCCAGTGACTCTCAAGCTGGTCCTAGTGGCATTAAAAGGCAAAGAAGGGAAGTAACCCCAGATAAGGACTTGTTACCTAAAGTCTTTATGGAAGGGGATTCCCCTTCCAAACAATAAGTGCTCCCTCACTCCTCCTCCCTATCTTCCAGATGCCAGCAACAGTCTTCAATAAAGGTAAGTAAATGCTATTTTAAATGTTTATTTATAAATTTATTACTGTATATATTTATCTGTGTCGTGTGTATGTGAAACTAGTATATTCTTTAAAAAATGCATTTTTTGTAAATATTTTTGTCTGGAACGGATTAATTGGATTTACATTATTTCTTATGGGAAATATTGCTTCGACTTTAGAACTAGCTCCTGGAACGGATTAGGTTCGAAACTCGAGTTACCACTGTAGTCTTACTCTCGTAATCTGTAATTTCCCCAAATTTACACTTACTCCCACTCAAATGACTATAAACATAAAATTCCTAATGTAGCTATTGGCTATCAACTCTTAAGTTAGTACTAAGTTTGCCCAAGATACTCTTCCAATATATGAGCTTTAATAGAAACAGTGCATCATGCCAAGACAAATCCAATCCCATTACTAAATTTACCATTTGTAATATTATTATATGTTTTGTACTACTGCACTATTATAAATCTAATTATGTATGTACCTAATTATAAATCTGTGTAAATCACATCTGCATTTTGGTCATCTTCCAATGCCTCCATAATTCTGTCATAATGGTTCAGCAGCTATGATATGATAATGAATGGAATAAAATGATATGTAGGGGATGGAGCCTCACATGTAGTGTTAAAATAAAAATTGTACAACACATTTCAATACAATAGTATATGATTATGAAAATAGATGATGTACAGTAAACAAGACTGCCAAACAAGAGTGACAGTAAGAAAGTGAGGTAGTCAAAGAAAATGGAAACATGCAACAGGTGGCATATACTTGGGTCCTTCTAGAGATGTAAAACACTTAATGATAATAGTGCTACACAGGACGTATTTTGTCTATTATAGAAAGAGATCTGCATCTCTGCTAAGAATTCTTGGTAGTAAGCAACTGTGACAGGCAAGGTTATGACACCCTTGAATGTGCTGGCAGAACTGCACAAACATCTGTGTAGTTCCACTGTTAAGTGCAGTTGTATCAATCACACGGAACTTGAAAGAAAATGAGCTTTTCTCTTAACTCTTTGGTGTTAACAAATTCATGGATTATTATTACTATAATCAAAAGTAAGCACTAAACTTATCAGGCTCATACAGCGCTAGGCAAATTGCAATGTACTGATTCATCTCAATGAATTTAATTACCGTACATCCAATTACATTTTGGCCATGTACTGGTGGAGCTCACTGGTACTGAGACTAAGTACTTAATAGTACTTAAGAATATTTCGGATAAATCAAAATTTAGGAAAAGAAAGATACAACTATAACCTAGTTGTACTGTATATTTATTGAAGTTATGATCATGGCACACTCTACAAAGGAGTCATCCAAGGAAAGGCTACCTTACTTTTACCTTTGATATATTTTTGAAGGCTTTCAAAATTTTTTCTACCCCTCACAGCCCAGCCCTGGGCCAGGCTTGTTTGGTGCTTGCCTGGTCAACCAGGCTGTTACTGTCAGCAGTCTACTAGCTTACATATACAATCACAGCCTGGTTGACCTGGCACTTGACAAAGGTACATGCACAATATCCTCTTGAAAACGTCTACAATTCTGCCAACAAAGTTTCTGCTATCTTGTGGTAGTGTTAACCCTTTGAGGGTCCAAGCCGTAGCTCTACACATTGTCCACAGGGTCTAAGAATTAAAAAAAAATATATATATATTTTCTTATGAAATGGTAGAGAATCTTTTTCTGAAGATAATAAAACAAAAAGTACGAAATTTGGTGGAAAACTGGCAAAATTACACTATCACAAATTTGACTGTCAGTGATATTTACATTTCAGCAATTTTGCCTACTTTGACCCCTATTTTAGGCCAATTACGTTATTCCAGTTGACCAAATTCTTAGCTATTTCGTTAGTATTACTTCTATTTTATTGATTGAGCACAAGAAACTGCCCAATCAACGTTTCCAAGTACCCAATAAAGTGATCAGAAATTGGTAATTTTGCCAATTTCACACAAAGTTCAAAATCCAGTATTCTAATTTCAAAACAGCATCCAGAATAAACAATGCAGGCATTCCTGGCAGTAAAATAATATTTCCTCTGTTTATTAGTTATGTTTCCAGGCTTTACGCTTTAATTCCATTTTTATTTTTTATTTACATAAATAATTTTTATTCACACCAAAAAATAGATGAATTACTCTTATGCAATATTGTAATAATTGTATAAACACTATTAGTGCATTTGTAAACGTATATTAGACCCACCAGTTGACGTGTATTGGTCGCATTATGTGACTTGTTTACTCTAGAAAATCAGCAAAAATCAAACATTTAAGCTACTTTGAGCTCAATTAGAAGCTATTTTCAGTACTAAAACCAATCAAAATAATCTATTTCTGTAATATATCTTCCATTCTATCAAATGAGACCAAGAAACCGTGAATACAACCATAAAAACCACATGAAAATACACCACAAAGTTGCTGTTTTAATAAAAAAACAAACCACATGAAAATACACCACAAAGTTGCTGTTTTAATAAAAAAACACAGTCGCAGTTTTTGTTTCTCATTATGCACTGTGTGCTTCAGGATTTACTTTATATAGTGCACACTTACCACAATGATGCATTCTCTCATATCTAGGCCCAAATTTACCGATCACAGCTTATCTGAGTGAGCTGAGCTCATGGCGTAGATCTACGGTTTGGACCCTGTGGGCAATGCGTAGATCTACGGCTTGGACCCTCAAAGGGTTAAACAACAGTCTGAGCCCAAGGATGTTGATACAATGTTCTCTCATCGTACCCATTTTACATGGTTTATCTCGCACATCATCCACCAAGGATTTATACACCATCAGCCTATCCTGCAACATTCTAAATAACTAAACCAACTCAATAACAGCTCCTTTTCTCTCAATGATTCCTTTCACACAGTACCACCATACCATCTAATTTCTACACTCTTTAGTCTCTGCATAATATTCAGTTTGATCTCAAACATGACATCGTCACTGTGGCAATGTCATGTTTTTCTTCTTAGATGGAAGAACTGTACATTCTTTGAAACAAAACAAAACAGATGAACCTTATATACAGTATGTATTACAAAAACATCACAAGTATTTATTTTTTATCAAAGATGAACATAAAAAAAAGGTTTTAAAAATCTGTCCTAACTGTATAAGGATTTCTTTATAGGCTACTGTACATATAGTCAAACCTCGGTTTTCGTATGCCCTAGTTTTTGTACGATTTGGTTTTCGACAAAATTTTGTCCCAGTTTTCGTACATCCGTTCGGTTTTCCTACAGTTGAAAATGGTCCGTACCAAACTCCTTCCCACGTGACTTGGCCACTCATTTCCCAGAATTGAGCGCCCACACAAAGCATCCCATGCATTCATGACTCAGTCTGCCTTTGTTTCTTGTTGAGTGAGCATCACCCTGCGCATTCATCCGAAAATTTTTGTAATAATCCATTGTTTATTGTGCTTGTTTATTGAGTGCGACTGCTAAATAAGCCACCATGGGGCCAAAGAAAGTTCCGAGTGCCAGCCCTTTGATAAAGAAGGCGAGAAACATGATAGAATTCAAGAAAACTCGAACCAAAGTACGAAAGTGGCGTACGCATGACTGATTTAGCCAGGATGTACGAGAATTCCGCATCAACGATCAGTTCCATCCTGGCGAAGAAAAAAGAAATCAAGGAAGACCTAAATCATGTAGGAGGAAAAGACACTGCCAGGACACAAGACTATGAAGGATAGGCTAACTCTTTTGTTCTGTGGAAATGCTAGTGGGGATTTCAAAGTGAAGCCTTTACTGGTGTATCACACTGAAAATCCCTGAGTGTTCAAGAAAAGCAATGTCTTCAAGAGTAAATTGTGTGTAATGTGGAAGGCTAACAATAAGGCAAGGGTCACGAGGCAAATTTTCATCAAGCGAGTCAATGAAGTGTTTGGCCCAAGTGCGACGAAATACCTCCTGGAAAATCAATTGCCACTCAAGTGCCTCCTGGTAATAGACAATGCTCCTGCTCATCCTCCAGGCTTGGAAGACCAATTGTTGGAGGAGTTTAGTTTCATCACAATGAAGTTCTTGCCCCCTAATACCACTCCTCTCATCCAGCCCATGGACCAGCAGGTCATTTCAAACTTCAAAAAACTCTACACTAAAGCACTGTTTCAAAGGTGCTTTGAAGTGACCTCGGACAATTGACAATTGACCCTGAGAGAGTTCTGGAGGAATCACTTCAATATCCTCAATTGCATAAGCCTTTTAGATAAAGCTTGGCAGGGAGTGACTTTCAGGACGATGAACTCTGCTTGGAGAAAATTGTGGCCAGAATGTGTCCTCGAGAAGGATTTTGAAGGGTTTGAGGCTGACCCTGATGACCCTACGCCTGTTGTGGAATCTATTGTGTCTTTGGGGAAGTCCATGGGGTTGGATGTGAGTAGCCAGGATGTGGAAGAGTTGGTGGACAACCACAGGGAAGAGCTAACCACTGAAGAGCTGCAAGACCTTCAACTGGAACAGCAACAGACCGCAGATGAGGGAATTGCGTCAGAGGAGGAGGAAGAGAGGGGAGAATGTGCCTTCTTCAGTGACTAAAGGTATGTGTGCAAAGTGGAGTGATTTGCAAAGTTTTGTGGAGAAATATCACCCTAACAAAGCTGTTGCAAGCCATGTCTGCAACATGTTCAATGACAATGCCATGTCCCATTTTAGGCAAATCTTAGAGATGCCAGAAACACACCTCTCTGGTCAGATTTTTTTCTACTGGTCCTAGTGCCAGTAGAAGACAAAGAAGGGAATTAACCCCAGATAGGGCCTTGATACCTGAATTCCTTATGGACAGGGATTCCCCTTCCAAACAATAACTTCTCCTCATCCCTCTTCCCTCTTCACCGTCTTCCATACGCCAACAAGAGTCTTCAATAAAGGTCAAAGTGATGTTAAATGTTCATTTATCCATTTCATTAGTCATTTATATTTATTTTTCATTGTTTTCTGTATGTAAAACTATGTATAGTTATTCTCTATAAAATGTATTTTTTGTTAATATATTTAGGTGTCTGGAACGGATTAACTGGATTTACATTATTTCTTATGGGAAATATTTCTTCAGTTTCCATACATTTGGTTTTCGTCAGACTTTTTCGAACGGATTAATCACGAAAACCAAGGTTCCACTGTATAAAATTATTCTCTATCTGCATTATAATGGAAGAATTTTGGCTCCATTTGACACTAAGTAGGGCAATTTATTTCCATTAAAAAAAATCTTACATAAATGTTTTTTCATTACCTAATGTTTTAGGAAAAAGAAATACTACCAAATATCAGAAGCAATTAGTGCAAAGGCTTAGGACACCTTTTAACCCTTTGGGGTACCAAGGACCCTCTCCGAAACTCATTCTCAGGGTCCAAGAATTTAAAAAAAAAAATATTCTTATGAAATGATAGAGAATCTTTTTCCGATCATAACGCCACAAAAAATATGAAATTTGATCGAAAACTAATGGAATTATGCTTTCGCGAAGTTAGCAGTATTGATGACATTTACGCATCGGCGATTTCGCCCACTTTGAGCCCTATTTTCGGCAAATTCCAATGTTTCAGTCTACTAAAATTATAGCTATTTCGCTAGAACTCCATTTCTTCTATCAATTGAGTACAAGAAACCGCCTATTTACCAATTTCAACTACCCAAAATAGTGGTCAGAAAATGGCAATTTGGCCAATTTCACACAAATTTCAAACAATGCCAATTTCAAAATAGGGTCCAGAATAAACAAGGCAGACATTCCTGGCACTAAACTAACATCTTCTCTGTTCATTAGTCACGTCTCCAGGCCCCTCTTACATTACTTTTGCTTTCCATTTTGAATTTTTATTTTCACAAAAAATAGAAGATTTACTGTTATGTATACAACTGCATCATTGTAAAAATGGTATAAATAATATCAGCGCACTTGTGCAAGAATATTAGACTTGCCAGTTGATGTGTACTGGACGCATGGTGTGATTTGTTTACTCTTGAACATCGGACAAAATCGAACATTTTGCTACTTTGCGCTCAGTTTCAAGGTACTTGTCATCGTGAAACCAGTCAAAATTATCTCTATTTCTGTAATATATTATCTATTCTATAAAATGAGACTAAGAAAACAAGAATATAAGCATAAATACCATACGAAAATAGACTGCAAAGTCGCTGTTTTAAACCAAAAACACGGTCAGTTTTTTTCCTCATTATGCACTGTGTGGTGCAGGAATTTTTTTTTATACTGCGCACACTGACCGCACAGACCCATTCTCTCACATCTAGGCATAACAGCCTGTTTCTGCTTGATTTGAGGGCGCTAGAATTTAGGCGTACTAGTACGACCAAAACCCTAGGGCGTAAGCCGTACTAGTATGAACAAAACCCCAAAAGGGTTAAAGTAGGCAGAATTGCAGATCTAGATGTTCAGAGAACTTTCACTGCCCATATAACATTTGGGAATGCCCCAGGGCCCCTGAGCTACGCTTCCTGGAACGCAGGCAAGAAAGATTCATCATAATTTAAATCCAGAAAATTCTGGAAGGACTGACTTCAAATCTGCACATTAAAATTACTCCCTACAAGAACAAGTAGCTTGGTACATGGTGCAAAATACCCTGAATGAAAAGTATGGGTACACATTTGATACACCTTTCAAGGGTTTTGAGTTTCCTTATTCCTACAGCCTAGCCCTGGGTCAGGCTTGCCTGGTCGACCAGGCTATTGCTGTTGCCAGCCTGCTGGCCCACACATCTCCTGCAGCTCGGTTGATAGCGCACTCAGCTCACACAATGAGGTCTGTGGTTCAATCCCTGGTACGGTTGGAAACATTAGGGGGTTTCCTGCTCTCTCTCTCACCTAGCAGTAAATAGGTACCTGGGTGTTAGCTGATTGGTGTGGGTCACATTCTGGGGACAAAAATTAACCTAATTTGCCCAAAATGCTTTGCATAAGCTTTCTATATAGTGTGTCACTAATGTCAGCTATGGTTTGTACATGTTGTACATGTATGTACTTGTAAAAATAAATATTATTACTGAAGACTTCAACACTTGTTCTGGCATTGTTTCCAGTATCTTCCGGTAGTATTGAATAATCTGTGCGTACAGATGTTCAGTTATACTCTCTGGAATGCAGGCAAGAAAGATTCATCATACCTGACCAGCTGGGCTGTGGTTTGTACATTGGATTACATGCAGCCAGCAATAACAACCTGGCTGATCAGGCCCTGATCGATTGGGAGGCCTGGTCAAAGACTGAGCCGGAGAGGTGTTGACCCCTCAGAATGACCTCAGGGTAGGTAGACTCCAGGCAGTACTGTATGTTATGACAGTGCATATACAGTGGTATCTCAATTTTCCTGATTAATTCGTTTCAGAAAGTCTGACGAAAACCAAATAGTACGAAAACTGAAGCAATATTTCCCATAAGAAATAATGTAAATCCAATTAATCCGTTCCAGACACCCAAAAGTATTAACAAAAAATACATTTTATAGAGAATAACTATAGTTTTACATACAGAAAACAATGAGAAATATAAATAACTAATGAAATGGATAAGTGAACATTTACCTTACCTTATACCTTTGAAGAGTTTCGAGAGTATCTACTCTCTGAGCCCGGCCATGGGCCAGGCTCGTCTGGTGCTTGCCTGGTCAACCAGGCTGTTGCTGCTGGAGGCCCGCTGCCCCACATATCCATCACAGCCTGGTTGATCTGGCACCTGGTGAAGATATTTGTCCAGTTTCCTCTTGAAGGCTTCTACACTGGTTCCAGCCGTGTTTCGGATATCTTCTGGTAAGATGTTGAATAGTCTGGGACCCCGGATGTTAATACAGTGCTCCCGTATTGTCCCCACCGCACCCCTGCTCCTCACTGGATTTATTTTACACTTTCTCCCATATCTCTCACTCCAGTATGTTGTTACTGAAGACTCTTGTTGGTGTATGGAAGACAGCGAGGAGGGGAGAGGGGTAAAGAGGAGAGGTTATTGGTTGGAAGGGGAATCCCCCTTCCATAATGACTTCAGGTATCAAGGCCCTATCTGGGGTTACTTCCCTTCTTTGTCTTTTACTGGCACTGGACCCGTCACACAAAAAATCTGTCCAGAGAAGTCTGTTTCTGGCATCTCTAAGACTTGCCTAAAATGGGACAAGGCATTATCATTGAACATGTTGCAGACACAGCTTGCAACAGCTTTGTTATGGTGATATTTCTCCACAAAACTTTGCAATTCATTCCACTTTGCACACATGTCCTTAAACACTGAAGAAGGCACATTCTTCCCTCTCTCTTCCTCCTCCTCTGAAGCAATTTCCTCAGCTGTGGTCTGTTACTGTTCCAGTTGAAGGTCTTGCAGCTCTTCAGTGGTTAGCTCTTCCCTGTGGTTGTCCACCAACTCTTCCACATCCTGGCCACTCACATCCAACCCCAACGCCATTTTCGTACTTTGCTACAAGTTCTTTCTTGAATTCTATCGTGTTTCTCGCCTTCTTTATCAAAGGGCTGGCACTCGGAACTTTCTTTGGCCCCATGGTGGCTTATTTACCAGTCACACTCAATAAACAAGCACAAAAAACAGTGGATTATTATGAAATGTTTTGGATGAATGCACGGGGTAATGCTCACTCCATGAGAAACAAAGCCAGACCGAGTCACAACGCGTGGGATGCTTAGTGTGGGAGCGGGCAGGTGAACGCATTTGGTATGGCGGACCACTGTCAACTCAACGAAAACCGAGCGGATGAACGAAAACTGTGAAAATATTTTGATGAAAAAAGTCGCCGAAAAACGAATTCGACGAAAACCAGGGCAAACGAAAACCGAGGTTCCACTGTGTATACTTATAGAGCCTCTTCTCACTTACCGACATACTTGTTTACCGACAACTCGGTCTTACAACGGGCTCTCTGACCAGTATGCATACCTAAATAATGTATATTAGAGCTGATTTTCTCTATTCTGTTTATTACAATATACAGTACACTAACATATAAACATTTAAAAACATACCAGAAATGTTATAAATGGTGATAAGGTGACATTAAAACAATATCAAAGATGGTTGACACAAACCCACTACCATTATAGTATGCTCCTCACACACACACACAACCCGCACATATAAAAAGAGAGGAGCTTACGACGACGTTTCGGCACGACTTGGACCATTTACAAAGTCACAGTGTGACTTTGTAAATGGTCCAAGTCGGAAACGCTTGTCGTAAGCTCCTCTCTTTTTATATGTGCGGGTTGTGTGTGTATTGTTCCAGTCACGGTATTGTGCCTTTTTTGTTATTTATGCTCCTCAATTAGTGATAAATTCGTTTACCAATGTGGTCTTGGGAACGGAACTCAGTCATTAAGTGAGGAGAGGCTGTATACATTTTCATATATTTCTCCTCTGCTACAGCAAGTACATATTTAGAACCAAGGCATTTCCAGTATAATGAACCCTCTAATTAATGGACTAATGAGGGAGGGGGTGTATGATATTGCAGATTGTCTGAAACCTCTGAATTATGAAATGAATTTTTCATGATCGTAACAAATGGACAAAATTCTGACTCAAACGAGCTTGGTCCACTGGTGTATAAGATAACCGAACACTAAGAATATGGGTATTGTAACCCATATTATTATTATAATCAAAAGAAGCACTAAACCACAAGGGTCATAGAGCGCAGCAGGGCAGGGCAGGATGCAGGGATAATGGGTAGTAAGAGGAAGAGGGATGATTATATTGTAACCCATAGTACTTCAGTACAGTAATGTACTGCATAGTAATTTTATAGGACTGTATGCAATTTACAGTAATTTTACTTACCTTTTAGTTGTGGAGAGGTGTAAATTGGGAAGATCAACAGAGGTGACTTTTGGCTCATGACTTTCTACATACAGACTGGTAATGGATGTTAGTAGAACTTCTCTGCTTGATCGCCACCCCTCTCTGTATTCACTTTATTGGCTACTCTTAATTGACCTCTTGAAGTCCACTTAGCATCTTATGTTTCTCTTCACCCTTGGGAAGTTCTGACAATTCGTGTTTGTTCTTCCCCGTTTCCATGTGCAAAAGCTCAATTACTTACTTTAGGTTCACGTTCACTCTTTCTTAACCAATTCCATTCTGCCACTGCAGTGTATACTGATGGTTCTAAGTCTTCTGAAAGTGTCGGGTACACAGCAGTTTTTCTGGACAGAATTTTATGAGGCCGAGTTGTATGCAATCCTCATGGCAGTCATGAGTATTGCATCAATGCCTACCTCGTCTTTTGTAGTAGCTCAGATTCCTATGCCTTACAGACTACCCAGAAATTTAATTCTCCTCATCCCATCATCTTATGTATACAACTTTCGTTGTGTGGCATTTTTAGTAAACACATTTGTCATTTTCTGCTGGGTCCCTGGATGCATTGATGTTCGGGGTAATGAAAAGGCAGATTCTGCCATTTGGACAGCAATTCATGATCACCTCATTTTGTATTCCTTTCTTGGACTATTTTGCATTAATCTCTTGACAACTTCATAACTGCTGGCAACAACTGTGGTCTGACTTGGTCCACAATAAACTGCATTCTATCAAACCATGTTTAGGTTTCTGGCCATCCTCTTACCATGGCTGTTGTGTTTGGCAGACTACACACAATCACCTACATTCTGGACACAAATGTCTCACTCGCGGATCTCTCGTGGAAAAATGCTCTGCACAGCTCTGCGAGGATTGCCTATTTTTGTCAGTTCACCATCTCTTAACCACTTAGAGGGTCCGTGCCATTGTTCTACGGCTCTGAAGCCAGGGTCTATGTTGTTGTTCTATAATGTGAGCTCAGCTTACTTAGATAAGCTGTGAATGGTAAATCTGGGCCTAGATATGAGAGAGTAGGCCTGTGTTAAGTGTGCACCATATAAAAAAATCCTGCAGAACGCAGTGCATGAGGAAAAAACCATGACCGTGCTTTTGGTTTAAAATGGCAACTTTGCGGCGTATTTTCGTACTGTTTTTAGGGTTGTATTCACAGTCTCATTTGATAGAATGGAAGATATATTACAGAAATAGAGATGATTTTGATTGGTTTTAGGACTGAAAGTAACTTGAAACTGAGCTCAAAGTAGGGGAAATGTTTGATTTTTGCCGATGTTCAAGAGTAAACAAATCACATCCTGAGTCCAATACACGTCAAATGGTGGATCTAATATACGTTAACGATGACACTGAAATTCTTTATACAATTATTACGATATTTCATAACAGTAAATCTTCTATTTTTTGTGTGAATAAAAAATCAAAATGGAAGTCATGTGTAAAGCCTGGGAATGTAACTAAGGAACAGAGGAAATGTTATTTTAGTGCCAAGAATGCCTGACTGTTTATTCTGGACCCTATTTTGAAATTGGAATATTTAAAATCAGTGGTCAAATTACCAATTTCTGATCACTTTATTGGGTAGTTGAAATAGTTGATTGGGCGTTTTCTTGTGCTCAGTCGATAAAGTGGAAGACATACTAGTGAAATAGCTAATAATTTGGTTGACCGGAACAATGTAACTGGCCTAAAATAGGACTCGAAGTGAGAAAAATCTTTGATGTGTAAATATCGATGACACTGCAAAATTCGCACTAGCGTACGTAATTTTGTCAATTTTCCATCAAATTTCGTACTTTTTGTATTATTACCATCAGAAAAAGATTCTCTACCATTTCTTAAGAAAAAAATAGCAATTAAATTCTTGGACTCCCTGGACAAGTCTCAGCTTAGGAATCTTGACCCTCAAAATTTACTTCCTAATATCATACAGTGGACCCCCGCTATTCAAACGGCTCGGCAATAGAACATATCGTCATTAGAACAAGAAAATCGATATCGCCATGCAAACAAAATATCACGATTTGAACAAGTGCGTCCATCACCTGTCCGCCCAGGCGCTTGGAGAGCCAGTCCCGCGTTGTTTACACTCGAGAGAACAATACCCTGCAAGCTCATCCAGACATTTCACACTTAATTATAATTGTTTGGAGTTTGTTCATTAAGTGTGAGGCAGTGGTAGAGGCAGTGGTAGAGGCAGTGGTAGAGGCAGTGGTGGTAGAGGCAGTGGTAGAGGCAGTGGTGGTAGAGGCAGTGGTGAGTAAACAAGATTAAATGAAGGTTCGGGAGTTTTGTAAACAAACCAGTTGTTGTTGCTGTTACCAGTCTGGACACTTATGATTTCTGTTCACTCCTTGAAGCTGACTGGAAGTGATCTAATGCACTTAGTATAAGAGAAAACGGAATTTGTAATGCTAACACTCCTGGAGGAGGAAAGAATGGGAAGATGTTTTCACAGCTGTAGTGAGAATGCCCGCCACCACCATCCTTCCCAGCCACCACATTCGTAATGACATACATATTTTATAAAATCTAGAGTGTATATCAGGTTTTTATGTTATTTATATTGTTTATTATGTCATATAAGATGAATTGTGATAGATAAATAAGCTGTCGAGTTGATAATAGCTTCATAGTGAAGTACTATTTTGTCATGCCTCCTGACAGCAGGAACGGATTAATTGTATTTCCATTATTTCTTATGGGAAAAATTAAATCGCCACTCGAACATTTCGCATTGAGAACTAGCTCCTGGAACGGATTAAGTTCGAATAGCGGGGGTCCACTGTATATAAAAACACCTGTCACAGTTTTGTATCATTTGCAGATGACACTAAAATAAGCATGAGTCACCTCACTGAAAAATTATGGATAGATACAAGCAGGGTTTTTCCCAGTGGGTAGTAGAGAACATGACATTCATGGTGAAATGAAGAACTCGAAATGGACACTGTATACAAAACTCAAGAGGATTGTTAGATAGAATGAAAGGAACACGTTTAAGACCTAGAAATAATTATGACAGCTAACTTTTTCTTTCAATGAACACTAAGATGAAGGTTACAACACAGCCAGGATGATGTTGGGTTGGATAATGAGAACTTTCAAAAGTGAAATAGTGCTAATGGTGACACTTTTCAAATCACATGTGATCTGTTTTATGGGTTTTTAATAGGTCTGATTCAATTATTGGGATGCTGGAAACCATGATCAAACCATTCCTGGCTAGGCAGCTGCAGCACCTGTGTCTATAATGGTAATCTGGTAGTTCCAATGTCTTGTTGGTGTTAAAGTGATACACTGTCGCCTATCTTTGGTTATCTGTCTATTTGCTCAGCTGAAAGTCAAAGGCAAATGCTTTCCATGGTAATGTACTTTCTAAAAGACAGTGAGAGTTAGAGGGAGTGAATGGGAGAAGAGCAGAGACCTGGATAATGGAAGCATGGTTGGTGTCTGCTCCAAGTAGATGGACCTCAGGTCAGCTGATGACTTATGAGTAAATAGCCATACAATTTCTATCATTCCCACCCATAGTAATCATTCCCCTGGTTATGGTATTATGCGAGTGTAATATACGTATACTCCTAAGAGTGTAATGTGAAGTGTAAAGTAACAGTGTATTCATCCATTTTATTTATTCAGTAAACAAGTGTCACTTTGACCCATTTTGATTTATGCCACTTCACTCCTTTTATATTTGTAAGGCATTTATATTATTTTCATGTCATCCATTCCTTGACTACCCAAGCAATGCCTAATTAGAATACTAGGGAATGGGTCCCATGTATATGATAATTAGGTATCCCTGCTGAATAAATAAGGAGAAGGTAATACAGGTTGGTTACGGAGATATACCTATTAATTAGTATTTTTATAGTTTAAATCATTGACAGTTGTTTATTACACCTTAATCTGAGTTCATAGTATGTAACTATATACATATAAGGAAATGAGAATTATGTTAGTGGTATGGTGTATCAAACCTAGGTGATATACAGTACATTGTTTACAAATGGAGACTTCTAATCGGTGATATATTATATGTTGACAGCCACTTCTCTTCCTAAACTCACGAGATCGACTGTCCAGTTTATCTTTAAACACTTGTATTCCCATATGGTAACTAGTGGGTGGTGACCACACTGATTTCACAAAGTAATCTCTCACTGCCGACCATGTTGCCTCAGAAATGTTGCTGACCGAGCTAGCAAACATCTCTTGACGGTGGTTACAAACCTGAAAAGGTATCTGATGCTAATGAGACAGGTTAGTTCTAGAAGATGCCATTTAAATCATACATCAACACATAAGAGATAACTGCTTCTAGATTCAAGGTTGCAAAAGATCGTTTCAGCTTTCTTCTTTGCAGCAATGTGTTAGGCAACTTGAAATGTAAACCTATGCTTTTTTACCACTTCAAGAATCCCCACACTTTAACCCTTTCAGGGTCGGTACCATATATGTACGGCTTGAGAGCCAGTGTGTCGGTCCCGTATTTATACGCCAAAATTCTAGCGCCTTCAAATCTGGTGGAAGAAAGCTGGTAAGCCTACCTATGAAAGAATGGGTTTGCGTGGTCAGTGTGTGCAGTATAAAAAAAAATTCCTGCAGCACGCAGTGCATGAGAAAAAAAACTCCAACTGTGTTTTTGGTTTAAAACAGTGATTTTGCAGTGTATTTTCGTATGGCATTTATGGTTGTATTCTCGTTTTCTTGGTCTCATTTGATAGAATGGAAGACATATTACAGTAATAGAGATGATTTTGATTGGTTTCACGATGAAAAGTACCTTGAAATTGAGCTCAAAGTAGTGGAAATGTTCGATTTTTGCCGATGTTCAAGAGTAAACAATACATGTCAAATGGCAAGTCTAATAATATTCTTTCACAAGTGCGCTGATATTATTTATACCATTTTTACAATAATGCAGTAGTCTGCATAACAGTAAATCTTCTATTTTTTGTGAATAAAAATTAAAAATGGAAAGCAAGAGTAATATAAGAGGGCCTGGAGGCATGACTAACAAACAGAGAAAATGTTATTTTAGTGCCAGGAATGTCTGTCCTGTTTATTCTGGACCTTATTTTGAAACTGGCATCTTTTGAAATTTGTGTGAAATTAGCCAAATTGCCAATTTCTGACCACTTTATTGGGTAGTTGAAATTGGTAAATGGGCGGTTTCTTGTATTGAATCAATAGAACAAATGGAGTTCTAGCGAAATAGTTATGATTTTAGTCGACTTTAACAATGGAATTGGTTGAAAATAGGGCTCAAAGTGGGCAAAATCGCCGATGTGTAAATATCGCCGATATTGCTAACTTCGCAAGAGCATAATTTCATAAGTTTTCCATAAAAGTTCGTACTTTTGGTGTCATTACCATCGGGAAAATATTATCATTTCATAAGAATAATTTTTTTTTTTTTTTTTTGACCCTGAAAGTGAGTTAACCCTTTCAGGGTCCATCCCGTAGTTCTACGGCTTTGAAGCCAGGGTCCAAACCGTAGAACTAAGCCAAAATTCTAGCGGTCTCAAATTTAGCTCGAGAAGGCTGGCATGCCTACATCTAAGAGAATGGGTCTGCATGGTCAGTGTGCGCAGTAAACAAAAAATCTGGGAGCCCGCATGGCATTGTGGGAACGCTGTCTCAGTACGCTTTGCTCACCATGCCTTGCGGCAAAGCAGCTCTCACTCCGAGGCGAACTGGGACTCTCCTCTTTCTAACTGATAGTTCTGACACTGATGGAAGTGGATCTGAAGAGGAATTCTATGGTTTTGATCAATTTGTGACCAAAAGCAATTATCAGAATATCGAAAATAGTGCCGAAAATCCTGACAAACCTCAAACTTCCACCTCGGGTGCTGGTGCATCTCAATCACGTTCAGTTGTATCTTATCTCAAGAGAAAACTAATATTTTCGCATGGCCAGGCCTCGGACTTGAGTAATGGTGATGATAGTGATGTGGACTTTGATTTTATTGCTCTTGACGACCATTCGAATAGTGATAGTGAGGAATCATATTCACCAGTGAAGCGTCAGTATATACGCCACCGCATGCTATCGGGTAGAGTACCATATGCAATTCCAAGAGGACGGAGTACATCCTGTGGCCCTACACCTGGAATAGACAGTGAAAGTGAAGATGATGTGGCTACAATTGGTATGTATAGACCACAGGCATCAGTAGGTGGTGGTGCCACGGGCACACAGCATAACGCACCAGCCCAGGCTGGGACCCACGCCACTGACTTGCCAGATCCAGGACAAAGCGGAGCGTCATCCACCCCCACACCACAACCTGCACAACCACAACCAGCTTATGATGTCCAGTATCCACCAGCAAACCACATCTGGGATTGGCAGCAAAATCCCAATTTTGTTCCCAAACCCCATCAGTTTGATGACACTCAAAGTGGAATCCTGCCATCTTGTTCCCTTGGAAACACTGCAAATGAACTGGAATTCTTTGAACTATTCTTTGACCAGCCCTTAATGGAAAATATTGTCAGGGAAAGTAACAAGTATTTTGAGTACACCATGGCAAATACAATTATATCACCACAGTCAAGACTACACCAGTGGAAGCAGACAACTGTGGCTGAAATGTATTTTTTTTTTTGTTACAATAACGCTTATGCCTCATGTCCATAAGTTTAATATAAAATCATACTAGTCCACAGATCGGCTAATTTGTACCCTGGCCTTCAGTGAACAGATTTATCTTAATGTTACGTATGTTGCACTTCTCTGACAAAACCAAGCCTGACAGAAATGACAGGTTATACAAGATTAGAAATGTTTTTATGCATCTGAAACAAAAGTTCAACATGTACTTTTATCCATTCGAGAATCTTGTAATTGACGAGTCTTTGATTTTGTTCAAAGGCAGATTGTCGTTCAAGTAGTATATACTACTGAGCAAGAGAAAACGCTTTGATATAAAACTGTTTGTACTCTGTGACTGTGACAGTGACCTGGTATTGGACATAATTGTATACACAGGAAGTAAAAACATTGAAAGATACCAGAATGTTATTGGGTATCTCAGGTGACGTAGTGAGAACAATGATGGCACCATATCTTGGTAAAAGGCATACATTATATACTGATAACTGGTACACAAGCCCCTTACTCAGTGATTTCTTGTGAGTGAACATGACAGACATGTGTGTGGCACAGTGCCTTCTAATCATAAACATATGCCCATGTTCAATGCAGGCACTCGCAGTGGTGAGGTGCAGGTGTTAGCTGTCAATGACATCATGGCATTACAAACGAGCACATTGTTGACATTCATTCACCATAATGAAATGAGACAGTGGCAAGGGGGATAGTGAGACTAATGAACATATTCTAAAACCAGCAACAGTGATTGATTATACACAAAACATGCGTTTGGTTGACAAATGTGACATGCAGATTGGCTTTGCCAATTGTGTTTGTAAGAGTTACAAGTGGTACATGAAACTTTTCTTCCATCTCATGGACATTTCAATGCTTAATGCATATAATATGTACCAAATAAAGACCGGCAACAGACCACCGTATGGTGAATTTTGTTTATTTGTCGTCAGACAACTAATAATCAAGTACCAGGTAACAACACCTGCTATACAAAACCGTCCACAAACTGATCACCAATTACCCAAGCGTTTGAGTCGGGAAGGTGATCACTTCCTAATACTACTACAGCTTCCTGCAACTAAGAAGAAATGGGCTCAGAAGAGATGTGTTGTCTGTGCACAAACAAAACGACGGCAGCAAAGATGCAAAGACACTTGCCATGCCCCAGTGGCCTGGTGGCTAAAGCTCTCGCTTCACACACAGAGGGCCCGGGTTCAATTCCCGGCGGGGCGGAAACTTTTCGAAGTGTTTCCTTTCACACACACACACATACAACAAGCCTAGTGTCTAATCGACATGTGCCTAGGACAAAATGGTAACTAACTTGGTTTATGTGCGAGGAATGTAAGATACCACTATGCATGATACCTTATTTCAAAGACTTCCGCAGACTGCAGCAGTTCTAGGAACATGTCCAGTGACTGTACATATGTATATATATAATAGAACATTACTAATATACAACATATTAGATGAATTGTGATAGATAAATAAGCCATAGAGTTGATATTATTGTCATATTGTAGGACTATCTTGTCCTGCCTCCAAACAAACTCTCCTGCCTCTCTCATACGCCAACAAGTCTTCAATAAAGGTAAAACTGATTTAAATGTTCATTTATCCATTAAAATTAGTGCTTTATATATATTTCTCATTGTTTTCTGTATGTAAAACTATAGCATTTATTCTTCAAAAAATTTTTTTTTTTTTGTGAAAATTTTTGGGTTGAACGAATTAATTGTAGTATTTACATTATTTCTTATGGGAATTATTAGTTCGACTTTCAGCCAGTTCGAGTTGAGACCTAGCTCCTGGAACGGATTACAGCCGAAATTCAGGGGTCCACTGTATTAAGTTAGCAATGAACTACAGTGGTACCCGGTTACGATGTCCCAAACTCACCCTTATGTAGTTTATTAAATGCTTGTAAGGTAATTTTGGGTCTAAAGGACTAGTCTATTTTCAACATTTTAAGGAGATAATTCGTTGTAATGGCACTTGAACAGCATTCTGAATGAAAAAATGTAAACCGGGGTACCACTGTAGGACTGAAAATAATAAAAAGTAAAATACACACACAGTACACTCATTACTTGGCTTAAAATATTTGTAGTAGTAATGTAGAGTGAGAGTTGAGTAGTATTTATTGAAAGTCAGGTGTGGAAGGTATGGTAGCCAGCCAGGCCAGGCCATCCCACCCACACGTAATATACTACGACATTTAAAGTGCCCAAGAGTGATAAAATGCATATACAGTACACTCATTACTTACCTTAAAATATTTGCAGTCTTAATGTAGAGTGAGAAGTGAATAAACGAGGTAAAACAAACAAACAAGAAAGAACGAGTAAATGAGGAGACACACGCTGACGAATGCATCTGGTTTTGGTTGATACGCATTCATCTACACCTAACATAATACTATTTATGTTAATTTATTCTACTGTGGGGTGTATTTATCACGTTTATATGTTACATAGCGTGTTTATTATATAATTTTGAAAAAATATCGTAGATGGATTAATGAAAATATTTATATTAAAGTAATATACAGTCAATCCCCGGTTAGCGATGGCGTTGGATAACGATAAAATCAGTTAGCGATACATTTTTACGTCAAAATATTGGCTCCGTTTACGATGATCCGCTCGATCTACGATATTCGTCCCGGACGCGTATGCGTGGCCCAGCTGGGCGGGCACTCCAGGGAGCGTCAGTGTGCTATTGTTTACAAGCGAGAGCGACCACCACCCACGCATTCATACCAGTATATTGTCATTATTCCACTGTTTTTAGTGCTTGCAACTGCTAAATAAGCTACCATAGGTCCAAAGAAAGTGTGTAGTAGGTTGATAGACAGCAACCGCCCAGGGAGGTACTAACATCCTGCCAAGTGAGTGTAAAACGAAAGCCTGTAATTGTTTTACATGATGGTAGGATTGCTGGTGTCTTTTTTCTGTCTCATAAACATGCAAGATTTCAGGTACATCTTGCTACTTCTACTTACACTTAGGTCACACTACACATTCATGTACAAACATATATATACACGCCTCTCTGGGTTTTCTTCTATTTTCTTACTAGTTCTTGTTCTTATTTCCTCTTATCTCCATGGGGAAGTGGAACAGAATTCTTCCTCCGTAAGCCATGCATGTCGTAAGAGGCGACTAAAATGCCGTGAGCAAGGGGCTAGTAACCCCTTCTCCTGTATATATTACTAAATGTAAAAGGAGAAACTTTCGTTTTTCCTTTTCAGCCACCCCGCTTCAGTGGGAAACAGCCGACGTGTTGAAAGAAAGAAAGAAAGGTCCAAAGAAAGCTCCTAGTGCCAGCCCTGTGGTAAAGAGGCTCAGAAATACAGTAGAACTGAAGGAGATAATAGCAAAATATGAAAGTGGAGTGCATATCACTGAGCTGGCCAGGCTGTATGGTAAAGCCTATTCTACCATCGCTACCATTGTGGCCAAGGGAAGTACACGTAAAAACAAGGAAGCTGCTGTTGCGAAAGTTGCATATGTGATCACAAAACAGAGATCCCAAGTGCTGGAAGATGTGGAAAATTTGTTGTTGGTATGGATCAACGAGAAACAGTTAGCAGGAGATAGTGTTACGCAAGCAATAATATGTGAAAAAGCAAAGCAGTTGCATGATGATCTCGTCAAGAAAATGCCTGCAATGAGTGCTGAAGTGAACGAATTTAAAGCCAGCAAAGGCTGGTTTGACAGATTTAAGAAGCGAAGTGGCCTACATAGTGTTGTGAGGCATGGTGACGCAGCCAGTTCTGTCAAAAGTGCGGCTGAAAAATATGTGCAGGAATTCGTGGGGTACATAGAGGCTGAACAATTCCAACCCCAACAAGTGTTCAATTGTGACAAAACAGGCCTGTTTTGGAAGAAAATGCCAAACAGGACCTTCATTACACAGGAGGAAAAGGCACTCCCAGGACATAAGCCTATGAAAGACAGGCTAACTTTGATGCTTTGTGCTAATGCCAGTGGTGATTGTAAAGTAAAGCCAAACCAATACTTTCGTATATCCTTTCTAAATCTAAACTTATCTAATTTGAATCCATTATTGCAGGTTCTCTCTTGGAGAGATATCCTCAAGACCTTATTTATATCCCCTTTGTTAATACCCATTTTCCACTTGTATACCTCGATCATGTCTTCCCTCATTCTTCGTCTTACAAGTGAATGTAATTTTAGGGTCTTCAATCTTTCTTCATACGGAAGATTTCTAATGCTATGTATTAATTTAGTCATTCTACGCTGAATGTTTTCCAACGAATTAATATCCATTCTGTTATATGGAGACCAGAACTGAGCTGCGTAATCTAGGTGAGGCCTTACTAACGATGTATAAAGTGGAGAGATAAGATAAGATGAGGCTCATCAAATGTCACCACTGTCAGCAGTGGAGTGATAAGATAAGACGAGTGACACAAGTCTTACATCATGCTTCAAAGGAACTTATTATTATTATTGATATTATTATTATTATATACTCCGGCATATCCAAAATATTGCTGGGACCTATAAATACTATGTACAGTGGACCCTCGGTTAACGAATACCCCGGAAATCGTGCAATTATGTAAGTATAATTTTGTAAGTTCTTGTGGAAGTGTATTTTTGGGGGTCTGAAATAGACTAACCTACGTGAAATTTTTCCTTAAGGGAGTAAATTCGTTCGGTAATGGCACTTGAGCAGACTTCAGGAGTGAAGTTTTTATGAAACTCGGGGGTCCACTGTATACTATACATCTAGACAACAATATGTGACTAAGGTAGGTGAAAATATTCACATGTCTCTGTATTTGAGTACTATTTTAGTACCTAATATTAGTGTCAGAACAAAGATTAACTATGAAATCACAAGAACTACTACAAATTGTAATTATCAGAACATAAAAATTATACAAACTAAAAAAAAAATGAGAAAAAAAAAGGAATATTGGCAACACTTCTGCAAGTGGCAGCACTTCATGTTGCTGTCAGGTGATCATCAGGTGCCAACTTTGCGGCCTTATATCTGAGTAAGTACTCACCCTAATTTTTTTTTTATCCTATAACACTGAAAAAATGCGCTCTTTATTTCTATAAAAAAAAAAAATTCAAAATATTCGGAGCAGTGGACGAGAGAACGTAGATCTACGTTTGGACATTTAATGGGTTAATGTGTACCTGCATGCCAGCACAGTGTGTAAGTTTATTTAGCTACAGGACACAAGTATAATTATCAGAGTAGTATAAAGTGGACCCCCGAGTTTCGGTCATAATTCATTCCAGAAGGCTATTCAAGTGCCATTACCGAACAAATTTGTTCCCTTAAGGAAAAATGTAAATTAGGTTAGTTCTTTCAGACCCCCAAAAATACACATACAAAAGCACTTACAATATTAAACTTACATAATTGTTCGATTTCCGAGGTGACCGAAACTCGGGGGTCCACTGTATATAAAACATGAAATAACTTTAAAACACTTGAAATTTTGGAATGTTTCCAGACAAAATGGAGAGACATAGTGCTCATGGAGAATGTAAACAAACTGGGTGGGGCGTGATGACTGTATTATAAAGTCAGGTGGGGGCAGCTGTATAATGAGTTTTGGTCATACTAATTTGAAATGTCCGTATTTGTGGAACGCCGTAAAGCAAGGCCCTACTATATATATTACCATGCATCTCTCTCTCTCTCTCTCTCCCCCCTCTGCTCCAGTGAAGTACATGTTCAATGTGTTCCCAGTAATTTAAATGCTTTTCTGGCTCTGTGTGTGCTGTAAACGTTCTCTGTATTTGTTCCAGCTCTGAAACGTATTTCTCCTGCCTTGAACGGAGCGGTCAACATTGAGCAATATACCAAATAAGGGAGAACTAGCAACTGGAAGAGTGTCACCATTGGCACTATTTCCCTTGTTTTGAAAGTTCTCAATACCCACCCCATCATCCTCCTGGCTGTCGTGATCTCTGTCTTATTATGTTCTTTGAAAGAAAGGTCAGCTGACATATCTAGACCAAAATTTACTCTTCAAGGCTTATCTGAGCGAACTGAGCTCATGATGTAGATTTACATGACTCACCTTGGCCTAACATAATTTACATGACAATGAAAGGGTTAATATGAACTGGATATACAACTGTTTGACAAGCGATTAGAAGAAAAGAAATTACTCATGGTGGCTTGCCTCCTGGCTGGGAACCACGTTCAGTGGGGAGATGGAAAGATGGAAAGAATAGGAAAGGAAGAAAATGGATGGGAGAGAGTGGATGGTTAGGAATTCTCTTAAAAAAAAAAAATTACTAAAACAGGATTTGTTCAGATTTTTAACCTGGAGTTGGCCACCCAGGATAACCCAAGAAAATCAGTGCGTCATCAAGGACTGTCTTATTTCTATTGGGGTCCTTCAATCTTGTTCCCCAGGAAGAGACCCACACCAGTATCCTAACACCCAGGTACCTACTTACTGCTAGGTGAACAAGGACAGCAGGTGTAAGGAAACCATGCCCAACATTTCTATCCGTGTCGGGGATCGAACTACAGACAAAATGTGAGGTAAGTGTTGCCAACCAAGCCACAGGACAATTATATAGTAACATAACATTATTGTCCTAGCCCACATCCCAAGTTATGGGTGCCTAGAGCAGGAGGTTCTTAACATTTTCTATGCCCTGCACCCCTAGGAAATGTTTGATTAATGTTACGCCCCTGAGCAATTAGACAAGTTTTTGGTAAAAAAACGTAACTCTACTTTTCACTAGGACTCTGTCGCACCCCCTGAAATGCCATCTGGCACCCCCTGAGGGGGTGTGCACCCCAGGTTGGCAACCCCTGGCCTAGAGAAAAATGAAATTCGCTTAATGTATTTTCCACTTAAAACAATTTGTCTGGTCCCTATCTATGCGATTAACCCTTTCACTTTTCATCATCTTCATTGAAGCCAAGGTCCCTGACGTACTTCAATGTCATGAGCTCAGCTCACTAAGATAAGCAGTGAGGTAAATTTTGGCTTAGATACAAGAGAATGGGTCTGTGTGGCGTGTGTGTACAGTATAAAAAAAAATCCTGCTCCATGCAATATATGGGAAAAAAAAAATGACCATGTGTACGAGTTAAAATAGCGACTGAGTTATTTTCTTTGGACTATTTTTTATGGTTTTATTGGTGGTTTCTTGGTATCATTTGATAGAATGGAAGAAATACTACTGAAGTAGAGATGTTTTTGATTCATTTCAGGGCTGTAAGTACCTTGAAATTGAACTCAAAGTAGCGGAAATATTCGATTTTTGCCGATATTCCAGAAGACAGGTAAGGCCTCCTTACAACCCTCAGTCTGTTTTATGGGATTTTAATAGGACTGATTCAATTATTGGGATGCTGTAAACCATGACCAATCTTTCCTGGCTACAGTTTATAATCCAAGAAATAGAGTAAATTTTTTATTTTTGTGAGAACAAATATTCAAAATGGAATGCAAATGTAATATAGGAGAGGCCTGGGGATGTGACTAATGAACAGAGGAAATGTTTTAGTGTCAGGAAAGTCTACATTGTTTATTATGGACTATTGATAAACTGATACTTTAATTTTGTGTAAAATTGGCCAAATTATCAATTTTTGTGCACTTTATAGGGTAGTGGAAATGGTTGAATGGGTGGTTTCTTGTGCTCAATCAATAGAATGGAAAGCATACTAGTGAAATAGCTTAAAATAGGACTATAGCTTAAAATAGTGGAATTGGCTTAAAATAGGACTAAAAGTGGGTGAAAATGACAATGTGTAAATTGTGCCAAGATCACAATGTACAGTGGACCCCCGAGTAATGTAAAAACTTCATTCCAGAAGCCTGCTCAAGTGCCATTACCGAACGAATTTACTCCCTTAAGAAATAATGGCACGTAGGTTAGTCTATTTCTGACGCCCAAAAATACACTTCCACAAGCACTTACAATTTTCTTCTTCTTTCAACAAATCGGCTGCTTCCCACCAAGGCGGGGTGGCCCAAAGAGAAAAACAAAAGTTTCTCTTTTTAACTTTAGTAATGTATACAGGAGAAGGGGTTACTAGCCCCTTGCTCCCGGCATTTTAGTCGACTCTTACGACACGCATGGCTTATGGAGGAAGAATTCTGTTCCACTTCCCCATGGAGATAAGAGGAAATAAGAACAAGAACTAGTAAGAAAATAGAAGAAAACCCAGAGGGGTGAGTATATATATGATTGTACATGAATGTGTAATGTGACCTAAGTGTAAGTAGAAGTAACAAGACATGCCTGAAATCTTGCATGTTTATGAGACAGAAAAAAGACACCAGCAATCCTACCATCATGTAAAACAATTACAGGCTTTCGTTTGACACTCACTTGGCAGGGCGGTAGTACCTCCCTGGGCGGTTGCTGTTTACCAACCTACTACCTAAACTTACAATATTATACTTACATAATTGTACGATTTCCGGGGTGTTCGTTACTCAGGGTTCCACTGTATGTCATTATACCTTCAGAAAAAGGTTCTGCGTTATTTCAGAAGAAAAATGAACTTTTTAATTAAAAAGAGTGGACACAGGGGTCTGGACACTGAAATGGGTAAGTGGGGACTGACTGTACTCTGTAACCATCACTTTCAAATGTGTGAATGTGTGTTTTGTGACAACATACAACTCTTTAAATGTCTGTAAACACTGACAACAGCAATATTTTTTCAGAGGCTTCTGTATGTTGTATGGAAAAGAAGAGAAGTTCCTATTTAGTGCAGATTTATCAGTCAGTGGATATAGACTGAAGTCCACAAAAAAAAATTATAAAACTAATACGTAATCATGTTTACAGTACCAGTACTAATGTTTTGTGGTATCCTATTTGGATTGCACTAAAGATCAGCTTCTTAAGAGTTCTTATTGTCATCCAATAAAATTAATATCTTTCATCTGAGCTGTATTTATGTGCCTCTGGCAAGACAGTGCTAAAGTGAATGATGGTGAAAGTGTTTCTTTTTCAGGTCACCCTACCTTGGTGGAAGACAGCCAGTTAAAAAAAAAAAAAACTTATTTTAACACTTCAGTCATCAATTACCAAACATTATTATTTTAGATTTTGCTTATTAGTTATAAAATCATTACCTAGAGGTCTCAATACCAACAATATTTAAATTATCTTAATACTTTTTCTAAATGCTAAACCGAATATTTCATCACATTTGTGACACTCCATTCACAACTATCTGGTAATGTTTGTTAAAATATTATTTGAAGAACCAATGGTGGTGGTTCATTATTTAGGAAACAACACTATCTCAAGACTCAGGTCTGAATTATGACCCATTAACTAGTTAATTAAGCATCTTCAGGTTTGCCAGTTACGTTTAATATGAGCTAACCAGTAAAATGATAATACGTATCAAGTATTGAACACGCACACCAAACACTTGTGTGTGCACACATTTCCAGTGAATATTATACTAAACTATACATTAACAAAAACAAGACTTACTGTTATGGTTGGAATTAAGGGTGTTGATGCAGGCAAAGAAACTTGGGGCTGTAATCTTCGTAACTGTTCACTAGTAAGACCAGACAATAGTGCTTGCATATTAGAAGAACCAGTGTAAGCAGATGCTGCAGCCACAGCTGCTGCTTGACCATTGACCAGAGTGGCCCACTGAGAGTATAAGGAGTTCAAAGAATTAATACTATTGAGGGAGTTGGTCAATGATGCCAGAGAGCCAGAGGTGCCTGCAACTGAAACAGCCACTGAAGATGCTGATGATGTGTGGCTAGAGGCAGTTGTGGCAGATACTGATGGAGGCTTACTGGCAATAGGGGTGAGGGTTGTAGATGATGATGGTGATGCCAATGAAGTCTGAGTTGTCCCACTTGGTGATCCCCCAGGAGGTCTTTGTGTCCATATCCCCCCTGGTTTTGTGCCATGGCTTGCAACTTTCATTGGTTCTGCCGTTTTCTGAGGCCACCAATCCTCAAATTGAGTGTCTTTTGGGAAATACTGTTGCACATCCTCTAAACTAACCACTGCACAAGTATCACTGGCAAATAATTCGTTTCTTATTCCTTGTACTTTACAACAAAATTTGAGGTATGCAAGTTCCCAATTATCAACTTTTTCTGCCTTTAACTTAAGCGTGTCTGTTTCACCTTCAAAATAAAATAGAGGTACATACTTTTCACTATTTTTTACAGTATACGGCACAACACTTTCACCATTTATTCTCACAAATCCACAATATTCACTTTGTTCAGGAGATTTTTGCACCAATTTCTTAAAGCATGTATCTAGGAACTTGTAAAAGCACCGTGCATCCTGTAATCTCACTACTAAATCTTTGGTTGTAAAAAGATCTCGCCCAAACTGAAACTCGCAATGTTTCATATTTATCTCGTTTAGTAATTTTGCCTCTGCCTCCGTTATAAAGTAACTTCTTACATGGATGCATGTAGTTATCTCATGAGGGAGGTAGCTCAAATATTTGTTAAGCAATTTTGTTTCCACCATCCTTACAGCACAATATTTGTCCTCCCGTCTGAATACATAAGGGATATGTGCATTATGAATGGTGGACCAACCAAACCGTCCTCTTACACTTTCCTCATCAATGGTCCCTTTCTTTTTTTCATCCAACTTCTTGGGAAGAATCGAGTCATCACTTCCCAGTTCCTTATTTTTATCACGATTGAAATAAAATGTGATCATCTGTTGTCCACCGGCTCGTTGCAGTGCCTGTAATGTACCAAGATATTTGTTATAAGGATGATTACTAGCTTTAGATTTAAGAAGATATAAACATGTACAGTGGTACCCCGACTTACGATATTTTTTCATTCCAGAATGCTGTTCAAGTGCCATTACCAAACGAATTTATCTCCATAAGAAATGATGTAAAATAGACTAGTCCTTTTAGACCCCCAAAATTACACTTACAAAAGCATTTAAAAAAATAAACTTACATAAAAGGGTGTGTTTGGGGACCATCGTAAGTCGGGGTACCACTGTATCTGCATATCAGTGCTACACTAACAAATAAAACTACCAATGTTTTGTATACAGGCTAAAATAGCCATGGTTATAATAAAAAAATATGTTAACAGATAATGAATGAAAACTGATAATTTATAATTGTTGAAAGGATTAGAAGACAAGCTTAAAGTGGGACAGTCTCTCCTGAAGACATACTTTAGTTTACACTGGTGTATAAGAAATATGTAATGATACATATTTAAAAGCTAATGGCAAAGCAAATGGTGTGAAAATCTATTTAAATATCTCAGTAAAGCCACAAACAAATCTAATCAATTGCTTGGAATCTACAGGGACACCAAAGATTATTACGTATTCACACTTAATAAAAATGCATAAATTGACTTGAAAAGTTTGCCTAATAGTATACTAGAACACATCCTCAAAATTAATCTTTACATGTACATAAATAACCTCAAAAATGGTCAAAGGTAAATACAGGTCAGCCATTACTAATCCAGCATCACTGGGACCTGTAGTGTGCCTGATCAGAGAGTTTCCCGGATTACAGAGTGGTTAGGTTAGAATACACTTAATTAACCTATCAAAAGAGAGACTGCTACATCTTCCTCATTTTCATCACTGTTTTCTCCTCCACTGGCTTGCTCTGTGGATTTACAGCCATCTGCACAATTTCTGAGTCAGTATAATGAAATTTGAGTCAGTACAGTGGACCCCCGAGTTTCGTAAACCCCGGAAATCGTACAATTATGTAAGTATAATATTGTCAGTGCTTGTGGAAGTGTATTTTTGGGGGTCTGAAATAGACTAACCTACGTGACATTTTTCCTTAAGGTAGTAAATTCGTTCGGTAATGGCGCTTGAGCAGATTTCAGGAGTGAAGTTTTTACGAAACTCGGGTTTCCACTGTATAATGATGGAATTTGAAATTATGCTACCCGAAATTAGTGCCACATTACTGATGGGACCAGATAACTGATTGCTGGATTAGTGATGGCCGACCTGTACTACCTTAATGTACTGAGGCGAGAGATATGAGGCCGAAGTGTAGAATAAGCCCAGCAAAAAGCAGTAGTTCCATAGGCACAATTAGAGAATTAATTACAGCCTCTCCTCACTTAACGACTGAGATAGGGGCCTAAGACCCCGTCGGTAAACGATTTCGTTGCTAATCGAGGAATCACCCCTTACTGACACTTCAAAAGTGTTCACCACCCAAAATTAAAACACTCAGTTTTATGTTTGTTGGGAAATTCCTTTCAATCTGTTTATTATTAACTGCAATACAACATGAAATAGGTCAATGACTTACTTCCAAGATATTCCAGGAAACGCTTACAAAGCTGATTACTTGAAAAAAACAAAAAATTTCGAGAAAATCGCACTTTTTTCAGTCTTTGCATAGGGTAAGAGTGATCTTCTATAGTTACCCTTCAGGCGGGTAACGTTTTCTGTAATGGTCGCGGTCACTTTTTTTTTTTATCCCTCTCCGCCCTCCACCCTTCAATACCTCTCTATATAATGTCAGTTTTTATTAATTTGGGTGTCTTTATCATGCTTCTATGTTATTTATGTTATACCTAATATTATTCTGGAATAAATATGATAGGTAGATAACCTTTATTGATAGTAATAGTATAATTATACAATATTTTATAGTGCCATGAGCTTACACGTCCGTATGTCATGGTGAAGCAGGAGTTACTGAGACTGCTGGCACCTTCTCCCTCTCTCTCATATAGCCCCAGCCCAGCACACCCTCCAATACCTCTCCATATACGTATGTCAGTTTTTATTATTATTATTATTACATATTATTATTATTATTACCATCCACATACCTTGTTCACTGAGTTTAATCATTTATTAAGCTGGCATGAGAGAGACAGAGAATGTAATAATAATAATAATAACAATGGGCTAGTGTAAAGAAGAAAAAGAAAATCGTCAAAGTGGGATGTTTGAATGTGCGTGGATGTTGTGCGAATAATAAGAAAGAGATGATTGTAGATGTTATGAATGAAAAGAAGCTGGATGTCCTGGCTTTAAGTGAGACAAAGCTGAAGGGGGTAGGAGAGTTTCAGTGGGGAGAAATAAATGGGATTAGATCAGGGGTTTCAAATAGAGTTAGAGCTAAAGAAGGAGTGGCAATAATGTTGAATAATCAGTTATGGCAGGTAAAGAAGGAATATAAATGTATAAATTCAAGGATTATGTGGAGTAAAATAAAGGTTGGATGTGAAAAGTGGGTTATAGTAAGTGTTTATGCACCTGGAGAAGAGAGAAGTGTAGAAGAGAGAGAGATTTTGGGAAATGTTGAGTGAGTGTGTGGGGAGTTTTGAACCAAGTGAGAGAGTAATTGTGGTTGGGGATCTTAATGCTAAAGTGGGTAAAAATGTTGTGGATGGAGTAGTAGGTAAATTTGGGGTGCCAGGGGTAAATGTAAATGGGGAGCCATTAATTGAGCTATGTGTAGAAAGAGGTTTGGTAATAAGTAATACATATTTTATGAAAAAGAGGATAAATAAATATACAAGGTATGATATAGCACGTAAGGAAAGTAGTTTGTTGGATTATGTATTGGTGGATAAAAGGTTGATGAGTAGGCTTCAGGATGTACATGTTTATAGAGGGCAACGGATATATCAGATCATTATTTGGTTGTAGCTACAGTTAGAGTAAAAGGTAGATGGGACAAAAGGAAAATGGCAACAGCAAGTAAGAGAGAGGTAAAAGTGTATAAACTAAGGGAGGAGGAAGTTAGGGTGAGATATAAGCAACTATTGGCAGAAAGGTGGGCTAGTGCAAGTAGGAGTAGTGGGGGTTGAAGAAAGTTGGGATAGTTTTAAAAATGCAGTATTAGAATGTGGGGCAGAAGTTTGTGGTTATAGGAGGGTGGGTGCAGGAGGAAAGAGGAGTGAGTGGTGGAATGAAGAAGTAAAGGGTGTGATAAAAGAGAAAAAGGTAGCTTATGAGAGGTTTTACAAAACAGAAGTGTTAGTAGAAGAGCAGAGTATATGGAGAGTAAAAGAAAGGTGAAGAGAGTGGTGAGAGAGTGCAAAAGAAGAGCGGATGAAAGAACGGGAGAGGCTCTGTCAAGAAATTTTGCTGAAAACAAGAAAAATTTTGGAGTGAGATAAACAAGGTAAGAAAGCCTAGGGAACGAATGGATTTGTCAGTTAAAAAAAGAGTAGGGAGTTAGTAGATGGGGAGCTGGAGGTATTGGGTAGATGGCGGGAATATTTTGAGGAACTTTTAAATGTCGATGAAAAGAGGGAGGCGATAATTTCATGTACTGGCCAGGGAGGTACAACATCGTTTAGGAGTGAAGTTCCTTTGTATAAAGGCAAAGGGGACAAAAGAGAGTGCAAAAATTATAGGGGAATAAGTCTGTTGAGTGTACCTGGTAAAGTGTATGGTAGAGTTATTATTGAAAGAATTAAGAGTAAAACAGAAAGCAGGATAGCAGATGAAAAAGGGGGGCTTTAGGAAAGGTAGGGGTGTGTAGACCAAGTGTTTACAGTGAAACATATAGGTGAACAGTATTTGGATAAGGGTAAAGATGTTTTTGTGGCATTTATGGATTTGGAAAAGGCATATGATAGGGTAGAATAGGGGCAATGTGGCAGATGTTGCAGGTGTATGGAATAGGAGGAAGGTTACTGAAAGCAGTGAAGAGTTTTTATGAGGATAGTGAGGCTCAGGTTAGAGTGTGTAGGAGGAAGGGGACTATTTCCCAGTAAAAGTGGGCCTTAGACAAGGATGTGTGATGTCACCGTGGTTGTTCAATATATTTATAGATGGGGTTGTAAGAGAAGTGAATGCGAGGGTCTTGGCAAGAGGTGTTGGGCTAAAAGATAAAGAAGCAAATACAAAGTGGGAGTTGTCACAGTTGCTTTTTGCTGATGACACTGTGCTTTGGGAGATTCTGAAGAGAAGTTGCAGAGGTTGGTGGATGAATTTGGTAGGGTGTGTAAAGAAGAAAATTGAAAGTGAATATAGGAAAGAGTAAGGTGATGAGGATAACAAAAAGAATAGGTGACGAAAGATTGGATATCAGATTGGAGGGAGAGAGTATGGAGGAGGTGAATGTATTCAGATATTTGGGAGTGGACATGTCGGCGGATGGGTCTATGAAGGATGAGGTGAATCATAGAATTGATGAGGGAAAAGGGTGAGTGGAGCACTTCGGAGTCTGTGGAGACAAAGAACCTTGTCCATGGAAGTAAGAGGGAATGTATGAGAGTATAGTTATACCAACGCTCTTATATGGGTGTGAAGCATGGGTGATGAATGTTGCAACGAGGAGAAGGCTGGAGGCAGTGGAGATGTCATGTCTGAGGTCAATGTGTGGTGTGAATATAATGCAGAGAATTCGGAGTTTGGAAATTAGGAGGAGGTGCGGGATTACCAAAACGATTGTCCAGAGAGCTGAGGAGGGGTTGTTGAGGTGGTTTGGACATGTAGAGAGAATGGAACGAGACAGAGTGACTTCGAGTGTATAAATCTGTAGTGGAGGGAAGGAGGGGTAGGGGTCGGCCTAGGAAAGGTTGGAGGGAGGGTAAAGGAAGTTTTGTGTGCGAGGGCTTGGACTTCCAGCAAGCATGTGTGACGTATTTGATAGGAGTGAATGGAGGCATATGGTTTTAATACTTGACGTGCTGTTGGAGTGTGAGCAAAGTAACATTTATGAAGGGATTCAGGGAAACCGGCAGGCGGACTTGAGTTCTGGAGATGGGAAGTACAGTGCCGGCACTCTGAAGGAGGGTGTTAATGTTGCAGTTTTATAACTGTAGTGTAAAGCACCCTTCTGGCAAGACAGTGATGGAGTGAATGATGATGAAAGTTTTTCTTTTTCGGGCCACCCTGCCTTGGTGGGAATCGGCTGATGTGTTAATAAAAAAAAAAATAATAATAACAATCGCTCTGGAGTGCTTTAAATGTCAGCTACGAAACCTATACAAGTGCTGCTGCACTTCTATCTTGTACTATGGGGTACACAAGTTCAAATTTGTACAAATATGTAGTCTTGGAGACTTTAAAAGCTAGTGTACTGAGTGGCTGTAAGGAGGAGATTGAGATGCGTGACCCAAGTTCTCATACGGCATACAATAATTTTTTTTTACTCGTCAGAGAGCCTGTCGTAACTCCAAGTTGTCGGTAAACGAGTACGTCAGTAAGTGAGGAGAGGCTGCACTTATTTGTAGCTATAGGAGCAGAGCTAGGCTCGTGGTGTCTATCTTTAAAATTTTGTTCACAAAACTTTGCAACTCACTCCACTTTGCACACGTGTCCTTAATTACTGAAGAAGGCACATTCTCCCCTCTCTCTTCCTTCTCTCGAATTCTATCGTGTTTCTCGCCTTCTTTATGAAAGGGCTGGCATGTAACTCTGCTTATTTAGCAGTCGCACTCAATAAACAAGTACAAAAAACAATGGATTATTATGAAATGTTTCGGATGAACGCACAAGGTAATACTCACTCAACGAGAAACAAAGCCAGACTGACTCAGAACACGTGGGATGCTTTGTGTGGGCGCAGGCAGGCGGACACGTTTGGTACGGCGGACCAACAAAAACAAAGGTGATGAACAAAAAGACAAAATTTTGACGAAAACCGAATTAGACAAAAACCAGGGCAAACGAAAACCGAGGTTCCACTGTAATAACTCTTAGATCCATCCCTCTCTTGATACTTTCAATATTTTATCACAAGACTATATTCTTCACCATAATTTTATAAATGTCATGCATTTGTGGGCACTGTAAATTAGCTTAAACTGTAAAATGTAAGGAAGTCCTGTTGTGACTTATTTTCCAAGTGTGGGTGTATAGCGTCAGTGTGCAAGCGTGGGCAGTCACGTGGGGAAGTGGCATGGGTGACAAACATGCTGGTGAGACGCAGTTTAAGCTAAGTTTTGTACTTCTTTTGCTTATCCGACTCCAGCCATAGGCTACTTTAGTGCTTACCAGTAGGCTCACCTGGGCTCTGATGTGGTTAGTACCCAGCGGGCGCAATGCCCTCCCCTACCGACACTATTTCATCCAATTTCACCAGCCCTCACTCATCCCACAGAGCTCTTCTATGATCTTAAAATAACACTTCATGACTACTTACTCCACCACTCATACAATGACTCCCATAGGTACAGTACAGCACAAGCGTTATTATATTTAACCCCTTCGGTGTCGATTCTGTAAACATTATGGCTTTGAAGCCAGTGTCGGTCTTGTAATACAATTCCAAAATTCTAGCGGCTTCAAATTTTGCGGGAGAAAGCTGATAGGCCTACATATGAGAGAATGGATCTGCATGGTCAGTGTGCACGGGAAAAAAAAACCGGCGACTGTGTTTTTTGGTTTAAAACAGCGACTTTGCGGTGTATTTTCGTATGGTATTTATGGTTGTATTCTTGTTTTCTTGGTCTCATTTGACAGAATGGAATGGTTTACTGACTAAAAGTAGCTTGAAATTGAACTCAAACTAGAGGAAATGTTAGATTTTTGATGTTCAAGGGTAAACAGATCATATCACCTGTCCAATACACATCAACTGCTGGGCCTAATATGCATTCATGCATGCACTATCATTATTTATACAATTATTACCATTATGCAGTAGTCTGATAACAGTAAATAATCTATTTTTTGTGTGAATAAAAATTCAGAATGAAAAGAAAGAGTAATATAAGAGGGGCCTGGAGATGTGACTCATGAACAGAGAAAATGTTATTTTAGTGCCAGGAATGTCTGCATTGTTTATTCTGGCTCCTATTTTGAAATTGGCCTTTCTTAAATTTTGTGTGAAATTGGCCAAATTAGTAATTTCTGATCACTTTTTTGTGTAGCTGAAATAAGTAAATGAGTGGTTTCTTGTACTCAATTGATAGAATAAAAAGTTCTAGTGAAATAGAATTGGCCCAAAATAGGGCTCAAAGTGGGCAAAATTGCCGATGTGTAAATATCACTGAGACTGCTTACTTCGTGAGAGTGTAATTCTGTAAGCTTTCCATCAAATTTTAAGTTTCATTACCTTCGGAAAAAGATTATCATTTCATAAGAATTTTTTTTTTTAAATTCTACGACACCATGAGCAAGTTTGCAAGCAGGGGTCTCGACACTCAAAGGGTTAAGAGGATAATCAATACATCAGTATTTTCACGCAGAGTTGAACGCACCTGTTGTGAGGCTTGTGTTTGCTGAGCAATCTGTGCTGCCTGGGAGATCATTTTCTGCTTGTTCTTTTCTGCCATTTCCATAGCAAGCTGGTTGATCTCCCGTTCATCCAGCCGCTCCTGCTTTATCCGCGGAGCTGTGAAAGACATGATAAATTAATATACATGTTTAAGTATTATTATTATATTAATTGAAAAACACTAAACCTGGAGGGTCATACAGCACCTGGGAAATGAGAGGTTTGATATGAGGAAAGTTGAGATTAGCTCCAATTCCATCAATTAAGAGCCTTTCACCAGTAAGGAAGGTCCCTCCCCCCTATTTGAAAGTGTAGTAATATGAACAACAAAAGAGTTGTCAAAATTATACAGCATCAAAATCCTATATAACTTAAAATAAAAAATGCAACTTAGCACTGATATCATGTTATGAATAGTGTAACTGCTGTCAAACAGGGAAAATTAGGATAGACTTTGATCAGCAAATAGTGTTTGCAATTTTGAGATATTCTGTATTGACAATTTAAGTAACTGGTATACAGGTGTATAGTACACCTGTATAAGAACAACAATAATAAAATGAATTCCAAGTGAACAAATATGAACTTCAAATAAGTGTACACTTATTTGAAGTGAACATTTATTTATTTATATATTTATTTAAAGTTTTAGCATAAAAAAAGAAGATATGCAAAATTGCTGATGCGTAAATTGTGCCAAGACCACCAAATTTGGGCCTGCATAATTCCATGTTTGACGTACTAGTACCCACAATTTTTCATACCTTTAAATCTGCCACCTCCCAATATTGACCTCAGAATAACTCTTTGCTTCTTCAATCTATTCATACATTTAAAAAACTAAGACCAAGAGGATCCACATAATGCATCATGTTTAACTACACAGGTGATGACTGCCCAATGCACTAGTATGCTTAAGTAGCAAAAGTAAACATTGAAATCAGGAACTGTTGTTCCACAAGCAGCTTCCCTACCAGCAAACAGGGTGTGCCAGTAGCACAAAGATGACTTATTCATGCCAAATAAATTGCAATTTCATAATACTAACAGTGGAGTTCAGCCACAAAACACACTAAGTATATTTAACCCAGGATAACCCAGTAAATTCAAACGATGTGACTTATTTCCAGGTTTTGAGGAGTATTACACTGAAATACTGTAAGTATTTTGTGTACATCGCCTTATGATACAAAAATGGTAAAAAAGCAATTATACCGTATACATATATATATATATACTGAATATTCCAAGTGGAGCAATGAAGGGACCCTTTCAGGGTCGGTCCCGTATATGTATGGCTTGAGAGCCAGTGTCGGTCCTGTATTTATGCCAAAATTCTAGTGCCTTCAAATCTGGTGGAAGCTGGTAGGCCTACATACAAAAAAATGGGTCTGCATGGTCAGTGTGCACAGCATAAAAAAAATCCTGCAGCACGCAGTGCATGAGAAAAAAAAACTTTGACCGTGTTTTTGACAGTGACTTTGCAGTGTATTTTTGTATGGCATTTATGGTTGCATTCTCGTTTTCTTGGTCTCATTTGATAGAATGGAAGATATGTTACAGAAATAGAGATGATTTTGATTGGTTTCAAATGAAAAGTGTACCTTGAAATTGAGCTCAAAGTAGTGGAAATGTTCGATTTTTGCCGATGTTCAAGAGTAGACAAATCACGCCACACATCCAATACACGTCAACTGGTTAGTCTAATACAGTGGACCCTTGGTTATCGGCCAACTCGGTTATCACCCTTCTTTTTGGTCGAAATTTTATTCCGGTTATCGGCCGTTATTTTGCTTATCGGTCGTATTGCACGCGTCCACCCGCCAGCAGCTCACCCGTTCATGAGTCAGTTGGCTGTGTCTCTGGGCGAGTGAGTAAACTTCTGCTCATTCATCCAAACATTTTGCTATAGTAATCCATTGTTTTTTGTGGTTATTGATTATTATTTATACAATTATTACAATAATGCAGTAGTCTGCATAACAGTAAATCTTCTATTTTTTGTGTGAATAAAAATTCCAAATGGCAAGCAAGAGTTTTATTAAAAGAATACGTATGTACTAATAAATAATAATAATAATAATAATCATAATAATTATATAATAATATATGTAATATAATATAAATTACTATAAGAATACGTACGTACTAATAAATAATAATAATAATACGTACATGAATAATAATAATTTACTATAATAATTACAATAATAGACGGCTTCAAAAGGCCGTCACTAAATGGCAGTGAATACCGCAATAATGCTGGAGCAGTTATGGCTGCCTCCACTTGTCACATAATGACATATTTTATTCATTCTAGAGTACAGTGGTCCCTTGGTTTTCGCCGAAAATTCGTTCCAGAATGCTGCTCAAGTGCCATTACCGAACGAATTTACTTCCTTAAGAAATAATGCCACGTAGGTTAGTCTATTTCAGACCCCCAAAAATACACTTGCAACAGCACTTACAAAAATACACTTACATAAATGTTCGAGTTTGGAGATGCACGAAAACCGAGGGACCACTGTATATATCAGGTTTCTGTTATTAATATTGTTTATGTCATATTAGATGAATCTTGATAGATAAATAAGCCGTAGAGTTGATATTAGCAAAATATTCAAGGAGTATTTTGTCCTGTCTCCAGACAAACTCGTCCTCCTCCGGCACCACTACGTAGCCAAATATGTAATGACATATTATTCATTCATTCATTCTTAGGGCGAGCAAAGGCTGGTTTGAGAGATTTAAGAAGCGTAGTGGCCCCTTCCAAACAATAATCAGTCCCCCCTCTCTCCTCCTCCTTGTCTTCCACAAGCCAACAAGTCTTCAATAAAAATATGTATTTATTTATTTTAATTAGTTCTCATTGTTTTGTGTATGTAAAACTATAATTAATCTTTAAAAAATGTATTTTTTGTTAATATTTTTGGGTGTCTGGAACGGATTAATTGTATTTGCATTAATTCTTATGGAAAATATTATTTTGGTTTTAGGCCGACCTTTCGGAACGGATTACAGCCGATAACCGAGGGTCCACTGTATTCTTTCACAAGTGCGCTGATATTATTTATACAATTTTTACAATAATGCAGTAGTCTGCATAACAGTAAATCTTCTATTTTTTGAGAGAAAAAATCAAAATGGAAAGCAACAATAATATAAGAGGGGCCTAGAGACATGACTAATGAACAGAGAAAATCTTATTTTAGTGCCAGGAATGTCTGTCTTGTTTATTCTGGACCCTATTTTGAAATTAGCATCTTCTGAAATTTGTGTGAAATTGGCCAAATTGCCAATTTCTGACCACTTTATTGGGTAGGTGAAATCGGTAAATGGGCAGTTTCTTGTACTCAATCGGTAGAACAAATGGAGTTCTAGCAAAATAGCTATGATTTTAGTCGTCTGGAACAATGAAATTGGCCGAAAATAGGGCTCAAAGTGGGCGAAATCACCGATGCGTAAATATCGCTAACTTTGCGAGAGCGTAATTTCATAAGTTTACATCAAATTTCGTACTTTTGATTTACACCGCTGTTGCCAAGAGTTTCAGAACAGGGTTTATGTTTGAATTACCACCAGGAAAAGTTTCTCTATCATTTCATAAGAATTTTTTTTTTTTATAAATTTTTCGACTCTTGAGAGTGAGTTTAATAAGGATCAGGGGTCTTGACCCTGTAAGGGTTAAGCATTTCCCAATGTTTGAAGAGCTAAAACATCTTTAAACGTCTAATATAATAATAAACTAGTATACACAGTGTTAAACATTGAAAGCAATTTAAATAACAGAAAAAACAATCATAACTTGGTGTCAAACTGTAGAACAAATATCACTGGCTCATTTACACCGCTGTTGCCAAGAGTTTCAGAACAGGGTTTATGTTTGAATTGCCTTGTATATATATTGTGCAGAACAAGCCAAATAAGGATGGAAACTTTTAGCTCAAGATCTGTAGTATGCACAGTAGTACAAGTGAATACATTATGTTGGGCAAGTTTAAAATTTTGAAAAGTGGGGGAGTGTTATCTAGAGGAAATAATCTGTGATTTATTTCTTGCTAACAAAGATCTTTGTAATCATGAGGTTGATGATGAGTTTGGGCAAAGTGATCACAAATTATTCAGTCTCAATATATCATGGAATTACTTTAATACGTAACTACAATCATGGTCCCTGATATTTGTGCAACCAATTTTGTGACTATCCTGTAGAGCAGGTAGTATGTGGAGATAATATGATATTTTTGAAAGCATAGTTCAAGCAGCTCGGGCAACATATGTCCCAAAAGGGAATTTAGATCAAACAATAATAATCCTAAATGGATAAAAAGAATAAAATATACAGTGGTACCTCGAGTTACGATGGTCCCCAAAATCGCCCTTTTATGTAAGTTTATTTTTTTAAATGCTTTTGTAAGTATATTTTTGGGGGTGTAAAAGGACTAGTCTATTTTACATTATTCCTTATGGGGATAAATTCGTTTGGTAATGGCACTTGAACAGCATTCTCGAACGAAAAAATATCGTAACTCGAGGTACCACTGTATATGGGTCAAAAGAGAGGTATTTACAGTTGAATCAAAAGAGAGGAACACTTAAAATTAATATCACATGGAAACTGAAGACCAACCCAAAAGCTTTTTCAGGCACTATGTATATATTAGTAAGATTAGGGAGAAGATAGACCCACTTAAAAGTTGATCAAGTCAGCTGAGTGACAAAGATATACTACAAAAGAGAGGTATTTACAGTTGAATCAAAAGAAGAGAGGAACACTTAAAATTAATATCACATGGAAACTGAAGACCAACCCAAAAGCTTTTTCAGGCACTATGTATATATTAGTAAGATTAGGGAGAAGATAGACCCACTTAAAAGTTGCTCAAGTCAGCTGAGTGACAAAGATATACTACGTATATAAAATCTTCAACACTTATTTCCTCTCAATTTTTACACAGGAAGATACTAGTAAAACTCCAGAAATAAAATATTATATAGGTCAGGACAAAAATAACTTATGCACAATCAAAGTTACTAGTGAAGTGGTTCTCAAACAGATTAAAACCAAACAAATCATCAGACCCTGATGAACTGTTCTCAACGGATATGAAGGAATGAGGAGAAACTTAGCACAGAGATCACTTGAAAATGGTATAGTACCAGATAAGTGGAAAATGTCAAGTATGATACCTATCTACAAAGCGGGAGATGGGTCGTTAGCTTCAAATTCTAGACCAATTAGTCTAACCTACAATGTGGGGAAATTGATGGAGTCAATAAATGCTGAGGCTATTCAAAACCACCTTGAAAAGCAAATTGATCAATGATTCCCAGCACGGGTTAATGAATTTACTACCTTTTTTTCACCAGAGTATTTGAGTTGGTAGATCATGACACCGCATATGATATTGTGTGTATGAACTTCAGTAAGGCCTTTGATAGTTCCATACAAGGGGCTGTTGAGGAAAGTAGAGGCACACAGAACAGGGAGAGAATTTTTTTCATGGATCGAGTCATGGTTGACAGTGAGGCAACGGTGTGTTTGCATAGATGAGAAATCAGTGTGGAGATGCCTTACAAACAGTGTTCCACAAGGGTTAGTATTGGGCCCTTTGTTGTTCATAACTTACACAAAAACATAGATGGGGGAATAAATAGAGATTTAAGCAAATCTGCAAACAGACACTAAAATAGGCCATCAGATTAATACTGGTGAGGACACCAGTGCTGCAGAAAGACCTGGATAGGCTGTTGCAGCTATCAAAAAAGTGGCAGATGCAGATTAATATAGACAAATGTAAAGCCCTAAGTCTGGCAAAAGAGAATAACCATGGCACTTATAATCTGAATAATGTACATCTCATTCTGAATGCAAAAAAGAGTTATAGTTTTCATTAGCAGTAATCTACAGCCAAGACACAGTGCATAAGTGTTCTTAATAACACAATAGAATTTTTGGCTTTATATTAGAAAGTATAAATAATGGAGTCCTCAGGTTATACTTCAGCTTTATACATCCTTGGTAAGGCCTCATTTAGATAATGTTGTGCAGTTCTGGTCTCCCTATTACAGAATGGACATAAATGCACTAGAAAACAAGATGACAATGGAAAGCACTAGTTTGGCAATGGAGTTGTGGATGAGCGGAACAAATTCCCGAATAGTGTCAGAGGAGAAAAAATTGAGTAAATTTAAAACAGGTTAGACAAGTACATGAGGGGGCCTGAGTTGGACTTGCCTAGCATGGGCCAGCAGGCCTGCTTGTCCTTTCTTATGTTATGTACTTGCTTGGGTGACTGTTCATACAGCAGCTGTTTGTTGAGTTATTATTGGCTTAAGGTGATTTGCTGTAGTAGATCTTAAAATCCTTAAAATCAATTATAAAAACTGCTGTATTAGAAATGTTATACTAACATGTATAGTATTTTTTTTTCATAAATAATGGAGCCATTAATCACACAGAGAATGCTAGTTTGGCAAAAATCAGCATTACACATGTGTCTACTTTTTAAAGCACCATCCAAAACCTTTAAAGGTCAAAAAGTTATGTTAACTGATGAACTTACATCTTTTTTTTATTTAGTCTTCACTACAGATCAGCTGGCTCATGATGGTTAAGTAGGCTTGCAGGTCGCAAGTGGCAATATACATGGCTGATTAGGTAGTCACCAGGATTGTGTGGCCTCGCTCAAGCCAGGCTGCCAGAGTAAAAAATTCTTGAAACTGGCCAGTTCTCTTGAATAGTATCACTGAAGTGATGAAGAATGTGTATATATTCTACAAGGGTGAAAATAAAATATGCATATGGTAAATTATCAATCTTCTTATGCACAAAAAATAAAAAATAAAATTCATATATACAAGTTTGCACTTTAGAAGCCTGCCTTTTCCTAAACCTTCTCTTTATCTTTAGATTTTCAGTGGCCACTTAAGTCTGTGTTCATTTTCAAAAAGAGTATGTATTTCCCAAAGTTTGCAAGTACTGCCTGTCCTCACTTAACGACGGAGTTCCGTTCCTAAGACCACGTCAATAAATGAATTCGTCACTAAGTAAGTAGTATACTATAATGGTAGTGGGCTTGTGTCAACCATCTTTGATGTTGTTTTAATGTCACCTTTGCAACATTTATAACACTTCTGGTATATTTTTAAATGTTTATACAGTATATTGTACTGTACAGTGGATCCCTGGTTTTCGGCCGGTGCAGAAATCGTACAATTCAGATATCGAGCACTTTTTTAGCGAAATTTCCCCCTGGATTTTGTGCATCCGATCAAAAATCATCGGTACCAGACGCGTGCGCCTGGGCCACTCATACGTTCGTGACTCGCTCTTGGGCACATTTATTTTAGGTTAATATGGACATTTTCATTAATCCATCTATGATATTTTCTTCAAAATTATATAAGAAACACGTTACATAGAATATAAACATGCAATGTTTATATGCTATCGAGGGGAGAGTCGGTGAAGGGAAAACATTACGTTTTCTCTGGTCCAGAGTTAGAGAAAACTGTATGAATCTGCGTTGGCCCAGTCACTCCCCCTTAACACTCCGCTTTTGTTTACAATTATCGGCATGAATTATTCATTACTTCTCCCTTTGTTTATGATGGCATCTAAAGGTAGTTGTTAGAAATGATTAAACTCGGTGAACATGGTATGTCGATGGAAATATGGCTGTGGGCCGCAGTGTATGTAGCCGGTAGGTATAGCCCAGGCGGACTACATCTGCCTGGGACTACAAATAAATACTACTCACCTCTTGCCCTACATTAAGACTACAAATATTTTAAGGTAAGTAATGAATGTACTGTGTACGTATTTTACTTTTTATTGTGTGTTTTAATGCCTAGTTCTGTTACTAACTTAATATAAGTTAGTGTAAACTTGACAACCCTACGCCTGTTGTGGAATCTATTGTGGCTTTGGGGAAGTAAATAGGGTTGGATGTGAGTAGCGAGGATGTGGAAGAGTTGGTGGACGACCACAAGGAAGAGCTAACCACTGAAGAGCTGCAACACTATACTAGTTATTCTCAATAAAATTTATTTTTTTGTTAATATTTTTGGGTATCTGGAATGGATTAATTGGATTTACATTATTTCTTATGGGAAATATTACTTCGGTTTTCGTCCATTTCGGATTTTAACCGACCTTCTGGAATGGATTAAGGAAGAAAACCGGGGTTCCACTGTGACCTGTAGTATCCTTACAGTATGTAGGCATTGTACTTTTAACACTTAATTTAGGATGGGCAGGCACTTCCCTAATCCAAATCGTAACAGGAAAATTTTACTACCATAGTACAATACTGTACATGAAAGTCATCCATACTGTATGCATATTACTTACACTCTTGTAGCTAAAAATATTATTTGACTTTGTGGAGACGACAATAGATTGTATTAGATTCCGACACCTTTGTGTAATTCTTGTAAAATAGATGAAATAATGTTGATGGAAATAAGTCACGTCTGACTTTTTTGGGTTATCTTAGGTAATTTACATACGTTATCACGCATGATAATTGTACTTACGTGCACCCGTACCTAAATAAATTTACTTACATGTCAGTATAAACCAGTTTAGAGTGACTGTTAAGGAGATATGGTTAAATCATCAGATAACCTAGTACTGGGCTTGACTGATTTCCTGAGCAAATTTATGCCACCTATGGCAACTTATTAGTAGAAATGATCCGCATAAAAGCAAATTCATATAAAGTAAAAACCACAAAAAAAGGGGAAAACCTGTATACAAAAAAAAAACTGTGGTACAATCTCAACTCATAGCAGGTCATGAGGGCGGCGTGTAATGAGGAACAGAAGCACGGGAGCCAGTGGTCCTGCCAACAGGAAACTACCTTGGTTCTGAATACAGTAATGGTATTTATTTATTTTGTGTTTTTCACAAATAACTACATTACCTCAGGAACAAACCATGTGGTGTTACAATGTAGGCATTGTTAGTAAGTTTATTTAGGCACAGGTAAACATAAGTACAATTATCATACATAGTGTAAATTACCTAGGATAACCCAAAAAAGTCAGACTTATTTACATTGGGGTCCTTGGGTATTGTCTATACAACAGGTCATACTGTGTATGTTGGTTTTCTGTGATGTCCATGATCATATCACTTGCTGTTGCAGCCATGCATATACGTAACTACAAAGGATGAGAATGATTCTTGGACAGACGGGCCCTGCTGTATGGTGTTTCGCTAATGCAGTGGTTTTCAATTATACCCATTCTTCATTTATTCAGACTTCCTACAATAAATATATTCACCACTCACTATAAGATAAGGATGAAAATATTTGAAGGTAAGTAATGTGTACTGTATATGTATTTTTTAGGTCTAGATCTACTGTTCACTTGATATGTGATATTGTAAACAGGTTATCAGGATTTCATGTGCAATTGAAGGTGGAAAAAAAAAAAGGGGGGGGGGGGGGAAACCTGGCTGGCTATGTTTCACTTTACAGCAGTAACCCAAAACCTAACCTGCTGTATAAGCAGGGCCCTCCTGTACTCCTCAGGGTTGGTGCTAACATTCATTAATCTTGTAATGCCTAAAGTGAACTGAATGGAAGACTACTGCACTGATGTCACCTCTTAGCCAGATCAAGTGTGTTAAACACAATAATAATTTTTCAACATCTTTCATCCAAGTTGCACCAGCAAGGATGACATCGTGGAATCTCTAAGCCTCTAGGAACCAAGAAATTTGCGAGAACCATACAGATAGGAGACCCCACAATACTAGACTTTGTATGAATGGCATCCATAGAAGATACAGCAAATCTCCAAGCTGATACTAACCAAGTTTTCCAGTGGGCTACCGACGACAATATGATGTTCAATGAGATCAAATTTTAATTCCTATGTTTAAGGAAAGATTGAGAAAAAAAAAAAAGATAAGAGTACAAAAAACAAATCACTCAACAGAGTGGAAGTCTAATGAAAGAGACTTAGTGGTCAGAAGATCTCATGTTCAAAGAGCACAACAATGTTATTATCTCAACTGCAAGGAAAATGATAGCTGGATAACTAAAACTTTCAGAAGAAAAGCTTAAGCCAATGATACTCTTAAGGTAACTCTCTAACCTATTTTTAAATATACCCAAGATTCTCTCGTCCATGATGTTACCCTGGAATTTGTTCCACTCATCCACAACTCTTGCCAAACCAGTGACTTAAGCCGATTGCTGCGAGTCCTGCCTTGCTTAGACATTTTAAGCACATTATTTATATCCCCTTTATTTATTCCTGTATTCCATTTGTACACTCCAATAATATTCCCCCCCAATAGCACATCTTTCCAGAGATTGCAGATTCAGTGCTGCCAGTCTATACAGCTCATGTAAACTGTTAAGCACCTAATTACTGGGAGAACCTTAATCAAGTCCCTCAAACTGTACTCCTCAGAAATATAGGCAAGAAAGATATGCCAATCCACACCTGAAAGATTCTGGAGGGATTGGTCTTAAATCTGCACACTACATGTAAAAACTAGGCTGGGAACAGCGTAAGACACCTCTGGTGAAAAATGGGAGCAACGAGTACACAAAGAATTCAATGAGTGTAAAAGGATAATGACTTCAAGACCGTTCCTTCATGTATAATGGGAATTACCAACAAACCCCAAGCTGTCTTCAAGAAATTTTAAACCCGCGAGGGTTAGCCACCCAGGATAACCCAAGAAAGTCAGTGCGTCATTAAGGACTGTCTCATTTCCATTGTGGTCCTTCAATCTTGTCCCCCAGGATGAGACTCGCACCAGTCAACTAACACCCTACTTGCTTGCTAAGTGAACGGAGGCAGCAAGTGTAAGGAAATACACCCAATGTTTCCACCCGGCTGGGGACTGAACCACGGACGCCCAGTGTGTGAGGAGAGAGCATTGCCCACCTGGCCTGGCTGTGGTACACATGTTGGACAGCTTGGCTGATCAGTTTAACAACCCAGCGACCTGATCTCGGACCAGGCCACAGGGGCAGTGACCTCTAAGTGACTACTGGTAACCTACAGCCATCCTAGTGTGTTGCTGGCTGAATCTGTTTCCAAAGGTAAAAGCAGCTGTAACTGACAACTATTAGGCCAAGCAAGAGCTGGATGTGTTGATGCAGAACCTTACAAATGCAAGGTTCTAAGCCTGGGAAGAGGGAAGGAACAGGGAAGTAGCTGGGATATGAAAATACTTTGCTAGAATACCATGTTTGAACAAGATATCAGCATGAGCAAGTTTAAGCACATGTACACTCAAGTACAATTATTTTTTTTTTTTTTATTAACATATAGGCCGTTTCCCACCAAGGCAGGGTGACCTGACAAAGAAAAACTTTCATCATCATTCACTCCATCACTGTCTTGCCAGAGGCGAGCTTACACTACAGTTATAAAACTGCAACATTAACACCCCTCCTTCAGAGTGCAGACACTGTACTTCCCACCTCCAGAAATCAAGACCTAGGATAACACCCCCCCCCCCAAATAAAAAGTCAGTGACTTATTTCTGTTGGGGTCCTCGAGAATAATCATGGTACTTATAAACTGAATAACAAAACTCAATACAAAAATAATTTAGTTTTGATTAGCAGTAATGTAAAGCCAGAAGAACACTTCATGAGTGTTTGTAATACAGCTAACTGAATTTTTGGCTTTAAAATTAGAAAGATAATCATAAAAACAAGGAACTGGAGGGACAAATAACAACCATGTTAGGGGCTTAATACCCATTTTAATACAGTCTGCAGGTTACAATAAGAGTAAATAACCAGAGTTCACCCAACAGATGTAACACGAGTCTATAAATCTCACTGTCAACTGTCATAATAAAAAACGAAAAAACAGTACGAGGCATAAGGTAAAGCAGAGTGCAGTCAGACCAAGAATATAAATACCCAGTTGTTTATATATTACAAGCAGTGCAAGTAGAGAGAAAGCAACAAGTAGAGAAGGTATAATAATGAGAGAGGGCAGTAAATAAGAGGAAAGTATCATTGACAATCTGTCATGTCGGGTTCCAGCTGATCGCAATGTAGCCAGGCTTGCCAACACTCACAGCCACGCCACTTTCAAAATTACCACCACCACAACACTATTCCGCTGCCATTAACCTCACATACATCATGTGCGTGTGTGTGCACCTCCTCCCTGTGGTGGAGGAGTGTGCGGTGTTTACGAGAAAATGTGTAAGGAGAGAAGACATGTACCGGTCAATCCCCCCACTCTTGCCATGTCAGGTTGGCAACCCTGGGCCACAGTTTGAAGAGATGGACAGCGTATTTCTCTGATATAACTTTTATTATCACCGGCGACCACTGCTTCTAACCTCCTCTAACACCTCCCAGCCGCCTCTAACATCAACCTAACACCTCCACGCCACAAAAAAACCTAACACGTGGTATGGGTGTTGTCGGGGGATGTAAACAATAAGTGAGAAGGCCATATGAGAGCAGTGTACTGTACCTGTATTGCTTTGTTCCGCCATTATTGCAGGGTTTTCTTGAACAAGCTGCATTAAAAAATCCCAGGGAAGTAAATCCTTAATTAGCACACATGTAATTCACTTATTATTGATGATTGGCCTCATCGTGCTCCCTCACAAACTCAACACACACAAGGATGAACTGAGGCTGAGCGGCAACAGTCTAGCCTCGCGCCCGGGCTCATCAAAATTCCTGCCGAGTAGAAAACGGGACGCCATGATGTTAAAGGGGCCCAGAATCCACCGTTTTCACTTACCATCCTACCAATTATATTCCTAATGAAACTTGATTCTAATGGTATTGCACGAATTAGACTTTAGAAACATACACATGCACTGCAAACACGATTAAATAAAATTAAAATTTAAACTAAATTTTTAATATATTTTAAAATGAATACAACAGTCAGAATCAACAACAAACCCCCGATCTGAATCAGCATAAGAAAAATTTTTGAGATGGGAATAGAAGGTAGAATTAAGTGGGAAAAAATGGGAATCCAGGAGTACCTAGAATAAGTGATCATTCTCGAGCCCCCTTAAAAAGAGAAGCCATCAGGCCCCAGGGAGAGCCAATCAGGTGGCCGGGTTGGGTGTAGTGGGCGGGGTTAGCGTGACGTCACGGGTGTGAGCGGCGGCTCTGGGCCAACCCCGTAGAAGGACTAAATAAAATTTTTGTTCGCTTTCATTCTAGGGCCGTTCCTGAATAGTCACTCCGATAGTTGAGAAATAATCCATGTGTATCATAAGGGCGGTTTTCCCGCGCTCTTGCGAAATAATAGTTTTTTGGGGGGTTGTAATTCCCTGGGTGGATATGGAGTCACGGGGAAGAATGCGTGAATTATATTTTAGTTGTGTGGTAAAAAGTTCGGTTTTCTAAGTTTGACCTCTAGTGCGCAGGGCATTAAACTAGTGGAGGTCGCTGAGTTAGGGTGGTCGCTGGAGCGGGGTGACTGCTATAGCAGATGCGGAAAGGGAATGGGGGCGGAATAAGCGGGGAGGGAGGGAGGGGGAGGGGAGAAACGTTACTATGGATCTAGGAAAGTTTCAGAGTATACTGCCGTTTTCGCTTTGCAATAATTTCTACCTTTCCCCGCGTGGCGAGTTATGGGGATGGAAGGGGAAGGTAGCGGGCGAAACGTAGGCCGGGTGGGGATGAAAATGAGGGGAGGAATACAAGGAATACAAGGGCAAGACGAGCATAGTGGAGGCGCAAGGCATTAGTGCGCGAACAAGCAAACGGTACAACAGGCAAGGCATGGCATTTACAGCATTAAGGGGGGGCGGGGGTGAGTTACGAGGGAGGGGAGGGGAGGGGGAGAGAGAGAGAGAGAGCGAGAGACAGAGAGAGAGAGAGAGAGACTGGCTATCTGGGAACGGCCCTACTGAGGGAGAGTCTCTCCCTCTTTCGCTCCCTCTTTCTAATGGGCGTTTTCCATTATTTATTGTTTCTTTGGCGGGGAGATTAAGTGTCCTTGTGAGGAAGATGTTGCGGGGAGACAACTTAGAGATAGCTAAGATAAGGCCAGGGGCTATAATTAACCCATAGTTGTTTGGTGATATTTAGGGACGGCCCTAGTTCCCCTCCACCCTCCATAGTTCCCCCTTCTCCTCCACCTCTCCCTCCCTCCCTCCATCCATCCTTCCCTCCCTCACTCCCAACACAAGCCCTCTAGCCCTCTGCTCTCTCCCCTCCACTATTCCTCTCGTCTTAATATTGATTTTACTTGTCAGTATTCATATCTATATCTAACCTCACTCTTTAAGAGGGGCGGGCTAGATGCTTTGGCGAAGGGCTCTTGATCCAGGGAACTGGAGCTGCACGATCCTTCCCCATGACATACCTAATTACCTTACATTTCCCAGGCACTGTGACCCATGTGGGTCTAACACTTCACCATGAATATAACATCTATCCGTGGGCTCTTGTAGTCCATTCTTCCGGTTCCAGGTAGGTAGGTATTAGGTTTGTCAGAAAAGAGGACAAGTGTTTCCTGGAGCTTTTGCTCATCTGACCGAGGCCTTCCGCTGGCTTACCCCTCCACCCTTTTAAAAATTATGTTTATGATTATAACCATTTATTTTGCTCTGGCTCGAGAACAACGTTCTTGGTTAAATAGATCAACTAGCACGTTGAGGGACAACACAATAAGTGTCAGGGGCCCAAGATTGTTCAACTGCCTCCCAGCATACATCAGGGGGATTACCAACAAACCCCTGGCTGTCTTCAAGCAGGCACTGGACATGCACCTAAAGTCGGTACCTGACCAGCCAGGCTGTGGTTCGTACGTTGGACTGCGTGCAGCCAGCAGTAACAGCATGGTTGATCAGGCTCTGGTCCAACATGAGGCCTGGTCACAGACCGGGCCGCAGGGGCGTTGACCCCTGGAATTCTCTCCAGGTAAACTCCAGGCTGTTAGTGCTAACAGCACACAGTCCAACGTAAGCTCCACAGTCAGCGACTCATGAACATAAAGAAGGAGCACTGAAGCAGGCCTACTGGGCCATGATAGTCAGGTCCAAGTCTCCTACTGGTCTAAGCTAGTCAGGTCCAAGCCACCTACTGGTCTAAGCTAGTCAGGTCCAAGCCACCTACTAGTCTAAGCTAGTCAGGTTCAAGTCACCTAGTGGCCCATGATAGTCAGGTCAAAGTCACCTACTGGTCTTTTGATTTCGTTTTTAATGGTAATGGACCAGGGCTGCGGGGGTGCTGACCCCCCTGAACACCCCTGCAAGTAGGTAGACTAGTTGGGGTGTTGACCACTGGAACACCCTGCAGATAGGTAGACCTTGCTGGGGTGTTGACCACTGCAGCATCCTGAAGGTAGGTAGACCTTGCTGGGATGTTGACCACTGCAATACCCTGAAGGTATGTAGATCTTGCTGGGGTGTTGACCAATGGAATATCCAGCAGGTAGGTAGACTAGCTGGGGTGTTGACGACAAGAACACCCTGAAGGTAGGTAGACTAGCTGGGGTGTTGACCAGAACACCCTGCAGGTAGGTAGACTAGCTGGGGTGTTGACAAGAACACTCTGCAGGTAGGTAGACTAGCTGGGGTGTTGACAACAAGAACACCCTGCAGGTAGGTAGACTAGCTGGGGTGTTGACCAGAACACCCTGCAGGTAGGTAGACTAGCTGGGGTGTTGACGACCAGAACACCCTGCAGGTAGGTAGACTAGCTGGGGTGTTGACGACCAGAACACCCTGCAGGTAGGTAGACTAGCTGGGGTGTTGACCAGAACACCCTGCAGGTAGGTAGACTAGCTGGGGTGTTGACGACCAGAACACCCTGCAGGTAGGTAGACTAGCTGGGGTGTTGACGACCAGAACACCCTGCAGGTAGGTAGACTAGCTGGGGTGTTGACGACCAGAACACCCTGCAGGTAGGTAGACTAGCTGGGGTGTTGACGACCAGAACACCCTGCAGGTAGGTAGACTAGCTGGGGTGTTGACAACCAGAACACCCTGCAGGTAGGTAGACTAGCTGGGGTGTTGACCAGAACACCCTGCAGGTAGGTAGACTAGCTGGGGTGTTGACGACCAGAACACCCTGCAGGTAAGTAGACTAGCTGGGGTGTTGACGACCAGAACACCCTGCAGGTAGGTAGACTAGCTGGGGTGTTGACCAGAACACCCTGTAGGTAGGTAGACTAGCTGGGGTGTTGACAAGAACACCCTGCAGGTAGGTAGACTAGCTGGGGTGTTGACGACCAGAACACCCTGCAGGTAGGTAGACTAGCTGGGGTGTTACGACCAGAACACCCTGCAGGTAGGTAAACTAGCTGGGGTGTTGACAACCAGAACACCCTGCAGGTAGGTAGACTAGCTGGGGTGTTACCGACCAGAACACCCTGCAGGTAGGTAAACTAGCTGGGGTGTTGACAACCAGAACACCCTGCAGGTAGGTAGACTAGCTGGGGTGTTGACAACCAGAACACCCTGCAGGTAGGTAGACTAGCTGGGGTGTTGACAACCAGAACACCCTGCAGGTAGGTAGACTAGCTGGGGTGTTGACAACCAGAACACCCTGCAGGTAGGTAGACTAGCTGGGGTGTTGACAACCAGAACACCCTGCAGGTAGGTAGACTAGCTGGGGTGTTGACAACCAGAACACCCTGCAGGTAGGTAGACTAGCTGGGGTGTTGACAACCAGAACACCCTGCAGGTAGGTTGACTAGCTGGGGTGTTGACAACCAGAACACCCTGCAGGTAGGTAGACTAGCTGGGGTGTTGACAACCAGAACACCCTGCAGGTAGGTAGACTAGCTGGGGTGAGCAAGTGCTGGCTTAACTAATGACCAGGTCATCTGACAAAGATCCGTGTCAGGAAACTTATGCTTCCCTGACAAGCAAAACACCAAGTAAGTTTATTTAGGCACAGGGACACAAGTACAATTATCAAGCCTAGTAACATATGTCTCAATTTCCTTTGGATAATAAAAAAAAGTCAAGACACTGACTTATTTCCACTGGAGTTCTAATATTTCCCAAACCATTGATAGGGAATTTATTAACTACCTACTTCTGCACTATTGTATTTCAAAACGCATCTACCTGGAGGGTATTCCGGGGATCAACGCCCCCGCGGCCCAGTCCACGACCAGGCCTCCCGGTGGATCAGGGCCTGATCAACGAGGCTGTTACTGCTGGCCGCACGTAGTCCAACGTACGAACCACAGCCCGGCTGATCCGGTACTGACTTTAGGTATCTGTCCAGCTCCCTCTTGAAGACAATCAGGGGTCTATTGATAATTCCTCTTATGGCTGATGGGAGGCTGTTGAACAGTCTTGGGCCCCGGACACTTATTGTGTTTTCTCTTAGTGTACTAATGATGCCCCTACTTTTCATTGGGCGTATGTTGCATCGCCTGACAAGTCTTTTGCTTTCGTAGGGAGTGATTTCAGTTTGCAGAATAGGGACCAGTCCCTCTAGGATTTTCCAGGTGTAGATAATGATGTATCTCTCTCGCCTACGCTCCAGTGAGTACAAGTCAAGTGCTTCCAAGCTTTCCCAGTAGTTTAGGTGTTTGATGGAACTTATATGTGCAGTAAAGGTTCTCTGTATATTCTCTAGATCTACAATTTCACCTGCCTTGAATGGGGATGTTAATATACAGCAGTATTCCAGCCTAGAATTAAAAAGAATCATCATTGGCTTGGCATCTCTTGTCGTGAATGTTCTCATTATCCATCCTATCAGTTTCCTGGCAGATGTGATAGTGGCATTGTTGTGGTCGTTGAAGGTGAGATCTTCAGACATTACCACTCCCAGGTCCTTCACATTACTTTTCCGCTCTATTGTGTGATTGGAGTTTGTAATATACTCAGTCCTAGCAATTATTTCCTCCAGTTTTCCATAACGGAGTAGTTGGAATTTGTCTTCATTGAACATCATATTGTTCTCTGTTGCCCATTGGAAAACTTGGCTTATATCTTCTTGGAGATTTGCCGTGTCCTCAATGGATGACACTCTCATGCAGATCCTAGTATCATCTGCAAAGGATGATACAGTGCTATGGTTTACATCTCTGTCTATGTCTGATATGAGGATGAGGAACAGGATCGCTCAGATTGAAAAAAAAAAATGAGTACTCCCACAAGTAAGCTTTTATTTAAGAAAATCTACAATTTTTTTTTTTACACATTAATTTTATAGGCTAAGAGCTGTTATCCTGCCTCAGCTCATTTCAAAGTCCAGCACTATCTAAGGTATACTGCCACCCCCCAGGATGCCACCCATACCAGTCGACTAACACCCAGTTATCTACTTACTGCTCGGTGAATAAGGAAAGCAGGTGTAAGAAATCATGCCCAATGTTTTCACCCGTGCTAGTGATCGAACCACGGACACTTAGTGTGTGAGCTGAGTGCGCTCCTAACCAAGCATCGGAAGTTATAATTTTATACAATAGATCATGGGGTCCTGTCTGAGACCGGGCCTCCCGGTGGATGGTTGCCTGTAAGTTACCTGTAGTCGCTTCCGGGGGTCATCGGCCCCACTGCCTGATCCCAGACCAGGCATCCTGATTGCTGGCCTGATCGATCAGACTGTTGGTGCCCGGCGCTCTCAGTACAACTTTGCACCACAGCCGAGCTCATCAGGGATTGACTAGAAACTTACCGAGTTCCCTCTTGAAGACAGCTAGAGATTTGTTGGTAATTATCCTTATGTACGGTGGGAGGACGTTGAAGAGTAGTGGTCCTCTCACATTTACTGAATTATCTCTGTACTCATCTACTTTTGATTGGTAGCATCAGCATCGTCTGTCAAGCCTCGCGATTTCGTAACGAGTAATTTCGTTGTGCAGGTTCATCCCGATCCTCCCCACAATCTTCCAGGTGATATGGTAATGCAGTGGTGTATATGTCGTGCCGAATAAGTAAAACTTGCGTTTTTGGCTTAAATAGCAACGCTCTTCTTGCCGAATAAGGGAAGGGAAAATTTGTGTATGCAATAATTTCGCAAAAATCATTCTGAACCTAACGAAAAAAATATATTTCATTGTGTTTGTTTATTAAATTATTGTAAACTTATCTAAAATATATTTAGTTGGATTAGGCTAAATTAAATTGCGCTTGTTATAATAAGGTTAGATAAGTTTTCTAAGGTTCTTTTGGTACAAAATTATTAATTTTTACATTAACATAAGTTAAAAAATATATCTTTAAACGTATAAGAGAAAATTTTAGAAACTATACCTGTAGAGGGTTTCGGGAGTCAACGCCCCCGCGGCCCGGTCTGTGACCAGGGCTCATGGTGGATCAGGGCCTGATCAACCAGGCTGTTACTGCTGGGCGCACGCAACCGGACGTACGAACCACAGCCCGGCTGGTCAGGTACTGACTTCAGGTTCCTGTCCAGCGCCTTCTTGAAGAGGACTTAATTTTAAATGAGTTCTTGCTAATTGACCAGTTTTACCTATTCGGCACTACCTGAAAAAGCCCAATTTGTTGGTATTGTATACCATTATTATATCGAAACGAACCAGTATTTGGTGAAACTCAGTACAAATAAAGGCTTTTCTGATTATCTCTTAGGTTAATGGGGTTCAAAGCCTATCGACTACACTAGGGTCATTAAGGCTGCATGTGACCTTTTCACCACCAGACAAGAATACTTTAACCACCGAGGCAAATGCACTTCTCGGTGTATATATCCGGTGTTTGTGTATTGTCACTGTCCCCGCCTTCATGCCTGTGACTCAAGTGGAAGTACCGTGGGCGGATCCGGGGGAAAAAAGTCACCGGAGAAAAAGTCAGAAAAAAGGTCATATGGAAGAAAGTCACAGGAAAAAAAAGGTCAAAGAAAAGTCACAAAAAATCACAAAAAAGTCACAGGCAAAAAAGTCACAGAAAAAAGTCCCTCAGCCTTGGGGTGGGACTGATTACCTCATGTTTTGTATATAGTGCTACAGTCTTCAAATTATGTCCTAGAATTCGTATTGATAAAGCCACTGGAGGGCGAAACATCTACAATTAAGACCCCCAGATGTTACACATGTGTCTAATTCTTTATCTTGTCGGCATTTATACAATTATCAAGGCATCTTAGGAAGGCGCCTGTTCAGAAAACATGATAACTCATAAATCTGTTAATGATAAAGCAAATAAATTAGTGTTCAAGCAACGAGAGGTAGAGGAGAGAGGAGAGGAAATAACCCCCATAGCATCTATTGCATTAATTGTCGGAGCGCTGACGATAAAACGGATGAGCTAAGAGTAATTGCATCTGTGGGAAATATAGACGTTATTGCAATAACTGAGACTTGGTTCAGTCTGGAAAGTAGGGACATGCTTGATGACTACCATTTATAGGGGTATGAATTATTCCACACTGATAGTCGACAGGAATGGGGTCGGAGTTGCTATGTATGTCAGGGGAAATTTTAATTTTATTTATTTTATTAACACATCGGCCGATTCCCACCAAGGCAGGGTGGCCCGAAAAAGAAAAACTTTCATCATCATTCACTCCATCACTGTCTTGCCAGAAGGGTGCTTTACACTACAGTTATAAAACTGCAACATTTACACCCTCCTTCAGAGTGCCGGCACTGTACTTCCCATCTCCAGAACTCAAGTCCGGCCTGCCAGTTTCCTGAATCCCTTCATAAATGTTACTTTGCTCACACTCCAACAGCACGTCAAGTATTAAAACCATATGCCTCCATTCACTCCTATCAAATACGCTCACACATGCTTGCTGGAAATCCAAGCCCCTCACACAAAACTTCCTTTACCCCTCCCTCCAACCTTTCCTAGGCCGACCCCTACCCGCCTTCCCTCCACTACAGATTTATACACTCTCAAGTCACTCTGTCTCGTTCCATTCTCTCTACATGTCCAAACCACCTCAACAACCCCTCCTCAGCTCTCTGGACAATCGTTTTGGTAATCCCGCACCTCCTCTAATTTCCAAACTCCGAATTCTCTGCATTATATTCACACCACACATTGACCTCAGACATGACATCTCCACTGCCTCCAGCCTTCTCCTCGTTGCAACATTCATCACCCATGCTTCACACCCATATAAGAGCGTTGGTATAACTATACTCTCATACATTCCCTCTTTACTTCCATGGACAAGGTTCTTGTCTCCACAGACTCCAGTGCTCCACTCACCCTTTCCCTCATCAATTCTATGATTCACCTCATCCTTCATAGACCCATCCGCCGACATGTCCACTCCCAAATATCTGAATACATTCACCTCCTCCATACTCTCTCCCTCCAATCTGATATCCAATCTTTCGTCACCTATTTTTTTTGTTATCCTCATCACCTTACTCTTTCCTATATTCACTTTCAATTTTCTTCTTTTACACACCCTACCAAATTCATCCACCAACCTCTGCAGCTTCTCTTCAGAATCTCCCAAAAGCACAGTGTCATCAGCAAAAGCAACTGTGACAACTCCCACTTTGTATTTGCTTCTTTATCTTTTAGCCCAACACCTCTTGCCAAGACCCTCGCATTCACTTCTCTTACAACCCCATCTATAAATATATTGAACAACCACGGTGACATCACACATCCTTGTCTAAGGCCCACTTTTACTGGGAAATAGTCCCTTCCCTCCTACACACTCTAACCTGAGCCTCACTATCCTCATAAAAACTCTTCACTGCTTTCAGTAACCTTCCTCCTATTCCATACACCTGCAACATCTGCCACATTGCCCCCCTATCTACCCTATCATACGCCTTTTCCAAATCCATAAATGCCACAAAAACATCTTTACCCTTATCCAAATACTGTTCACCTATATGTTTCACTGTAAACACTTGGTCTACACACCCCCTACCTTTCCTAAAGCCCCCTTGTTCATCTGCTATCCTGCTTTCTGTTTTACTCTTAATTCTTTCAATAATAACTCTACCATACACTTTACCAGGTACACTCAACAGACTTATTCCCCTATAATTTTTGCACTCTCTTTTGTCCCCTTTGCCTTTATACAAAGGAACAATACACGCTCTCTGCCAATCCCTAGGTACCTTACCCTCTTCCATACATTTATTAAATAATAGCACCAACCACTCCAAAATTATATCCCCACCTGCTTTTAACATTTCTATCTTTATCCCATCAATCCCAGCTGCCTTACCCCTTTCATTCTACCACTGCCTCACGAACTTCCCCTACACCCACAACTGGCTCTTCCACACTCCTACAAGATGTTATTCCTCCTTGCCCTACACACGAAATCACAGCTTCCTGTCTTCATCAACATTTAACAAATCCTCAAAATATTCTCTCCATCTTCCCGATACCTCTAACTCTCCATTTAATAACTCTCCTCTCCTATTTTTAACTGTCAAATCCATTTGTTCTCTAGGCTTCCTCAACTTATTAATCTCATTCCAAAACTTTTTCTTATTTTCAACAAAATTTGCTGATAACATCTCACCCACTCTCTATCTGCTCTCTTTTACATTGCTTCACCACTCTTTTAACCTCTCTTTTTCTCTCCATATACTCTTCCTCCTTGCATCACTTCTACTTTGTAAAAACCTCTCATATGCTAACTTTTTCTCCTTACTACTCTCTTTACATCATCATTCCACCAATCGCTCCTCTTCCTCCGCACCCACTCGCCTGTAACCACAAACTTCTGCTGAACACTCTAACACTACATTTTTAAATCTACCCCATACATTTTCGACCCCATTGCCTACACTCTTACTAGCCCATCTATCCTCCAATAGTTGTTTATATCTTACCCTAACTGCCTCCTCTTTTAGTTTATAAACCTTCACTCTCTTTTACTTACTGATTCTATTTTCCTTGTATCCCATCTACCTTTTACTCCCACTGTAGCTATAACTAAAAGTGATCTGATATATCTGTAGCCCCTCTATAAACATGTACATCCTGAAGTCTACTCAACAGTCTTTTATCTACCAATACATAGTCCAACAAACTACTGTCATTACGCCCTACATCATATCTTGTATACTTATTTATCCTCTTTTTCTTAAAATATGTATTACCTATAACTAAACCCCTTTCTATACAAAGTTCAATCAAAGGGCTCCCATTATCATTTACACCTGGCACCCCAAACTTACCTACTACACCCTCTCTGCATGTTTCTCCCACTTTAGCATTTAGGTCCCCTACCACAATTACTCTCTCATTTGGTTCAAAAGTTCCTATACATTCGCTTAACATCTCCCAAAATCTCTCTCTCTCCTCTACACTCCTCTCTTCTCCAGGTGCATACACGCTTATTATGACCCACTTTTCGCATCCGACCCTTATTTTAATCCACATAATCCTTGAATTTACACATTTATATTCCCTCTTTTCCTTCCATAACTGATCCTTCAACATTATTGCTACCCCTTCCTTAGCTCTAACTCTCTCAGATACTCCTGACTTAATCCCATTTATTTCTCCCCACTGAAACTCGCCTACCCCCTTCAGCTTTGTTTCGCTTAGGGCCAGGACATCCAACTTCTTTTCATTCATAACATCGGCAATCATCTCTTTCTTATCATCCGCACTACATCCACGCACATTCAGACAACCCAATTTTATAAAGTTTTTCTTCTTCTCGTTTTTAGTAGATTTGTACAGGAGAAGGGGTTACTAGCCCATTGCTCCCGGCATCTTAGTTCCTCATACGACACGCATGGCTTACGGAGGAAAGATTCTTTTCCACTTCCCCATGGACAATAGAGAAAATAAAAAGAACAAGAGCTATTAAGAAAAAGAAGAAAAACCTAGATGTGTGTATGTATATATATGCATGTGTATGCCAGTGGGGATGGAAACGGAATCTATATGGCTGCAGTTTCTTGAAGAGGGAACAAAACTAATTACTATATATAAGGGAATAAATAACGTCATAAACAAGTTTGCCGATGACACTTAAATAGGCCGTTATATAAATTCTGATAAGGACTCGTGAGAACGATAGAATGATCCAAATAGTTTGATGTTGTGGTCGGAGAATAATATTCCTGGGAAAAGAAAATAATTACTGCACCTATAAACTAAATAATGTATATCTCAATCAAAGTGAATGCGAAAAAGACTTAGGAGCTCTGGTTAGTAGTAATATAAAGCCAAGACAACAGTGCACAATACCGTGAATGAGAACTTACAGAATTTCCAGTGCGCAGTTCCTTAGGGAAGAATACATATACATCACACATTCTTACAGTTCGCTACACTTCTTCCTGCACTTCATACGAGATTGCAGGAAACGTGGGAGACACATCCTTAACAAGACTAACACCAATCCAGTTGAAGGACAACCTCCAAGTTACATCTTTTTAGTGATCAGCGACGTTGTAACTAACGTTTCTAAAGTACCAAGAATGACTCTGGCACGAGTGCATGTGGGAGGTGTGACAGTTATATGTGAAGGGAAACTGACACACCTCTGGACATTAGGATCAGGGAACACAAAAACGCTTGTGATCGTGATGACCATAGAAACGTGTGTGTAAACACAGAGACGATGTTGGACACCTCATGAAGTTCAGTGATGCTAGATTAGTCATGAAGGAAGATTTATGAAGGCGAAAGTGTATAGAGGCTGCCCTAATTGTCAGTAACACTATCCGCCAAAAGTCTGGAAGTTATACCATATCCAAATTGCTTATCAAGAGAATATTACCCGTTCTGAAGACTGCTGTAACATGATGTTGACAGGTGCTCATACCCAACCCATCTCACCACAGTTATACTACCACCTTCGCGGCTTACCACCTAACTCCTGCCACTATATATACTTGTTTCTTAATTATCTCTGTATTAGGACTGAAGAAGCCACTTGTGGTGCAACGTTTCATTTAATAAAAGTCCTGATCTGTATAAAAGTGTCTTTTTCCACAATACAATATATGGACCGACTTGGATCATTTACAAGTTACAATAACACACAAAGATGAAAGAGACAGTATATATAGGAGAGAGAGAGAGAGAGACAGGGACAGGAGGAAGAAAGGAGGAAGTGGATAAGTAGTGGTAGAGGAAATGCTGGTAGTGGAAGTAGTAGCAGATAAAGCTAATATAATTCATGGCTTCACATCAAGTGGTATAAATAACATAAGTCCTCAGTTTATACTTCAACTTATGGATCTTTGGTGCATAGTTCTGGTCTCTGTATTACACAATGGACATAAATACGCTGGAAAACATACAGAGAATAACAAAGTTGATCCCATGTTTCAAAAATCGTTCCTGTGAGGTTAGACTGGGGCTTTTGAATCTGTACTCTTTGAAAAGACGTAGAATTAAAGATAAGAAAATCATCGTGTGCTGGACACATTGATATTGTTACAATAACTAAGACATCGTTTAATTTGAAGAGTCGAGCAGTGATTGCCGAGTGCCACATTCAAGGTTATTGTTTTTTTAAGTCAGGGGTTCTTAACCCTATTACGATTACAGACCCCAAGTGGATCGTCCAATATGTGCCCATACACCTTTGTCAGACTGTCGAAATCATCATCATCATAACCAGTCCTATCAAGCACCAGTATGGCTTCAAAAGATGTCAATAGCTTGGCTTTACTTTACATATAGATAACTAGCAACATACCAGCTGATAGCTTATTTTAATCTAACAACAACTTTTTTTAAAACTGTTCAGAGATCGAGTCCCATACCCCCATTATTTGGTTCCCTCGGTTAAGAACCCCTGGTTTAAGTTGTTCCATGTTGACAGAAATAACGGGCAGGGGGGGTTAGGTCGATATGTCCGAAAAGATGTGAATTGTTGTGTAAAAACAAGTATAAAATCAATGGATTAGACACAGAATCTGTTTGAATAGAATTTCTTGAAGGACGATAAGAATTTATTTTAGGTGTAATATACCGATCCCCCAAACTTAGAAAGCGAGAGAGGGATACTTCTATAGGAAGAAATTGTTAGGGCTTATAGACACTAAAACGTAGTAGTAGTAAGGGAAAGGTCACTTGTGTAACTAATGTGATATTTTACTGTAGCAGCGTTTTGCTCTGCAGGAACTTTTTTCAAGCCGTTACAAACAATACAGACGATGACAAGATATTCGCCAGGAACGATGTCCTGACACGGGTCTTTGTCAACTGGTGACTTGTCACTGGCTCCCGAAGGAGTGTCGAAGTTTGCAAAAGTGATGTACTGTTTACAGGCCTATGGCGGCGGCATTCCTATGACAAGGGCGCGGTGAGTCTTTTGTGGGTCATGTGGAGTACCCTTTACCCTTGTTGCCCTGTAACAAGGGCACGGTGAGTCTTCTTCAGCACAAGTGGTGTAGCAGTTAGCTACAATAATCGTAGACGCCCTGTAGCTGGGATACAGCACGTCTTCGGTTCAAATGGTATCTTTGATCTGGTGTATACGATGGTGTGAGTTATGTCTAACTCAACAGACTTGTCTGGTACCTTCCCCACTCAGTGCTCGTAGAGAGTAGCAGAGGTGCTGGTGCAGGAGTAGTCAGGGTTAAATCTCTGGTATATTAGCACCGGTGTTCTCACTGGTATGAAGCTTTCAACTCTCAAAAGCTGTCATATTCTCAAATACTTTTGAGAATATGACAGTTTTCTTAATGTACAATGTGTCCAAAGTAATATATATTCTCCATAGAGAAATTAGGTTAAATAAAACTATCCTAAATGGATGAATAAGAGACTGAAGTCTTTTAGAAGGAGACAAATTTGTAGGCCCATCACGGAACTGCATCTGCCACTTTTCAGACCATGACATTAGTTTGTCCAGGTCTTCCTGAAGTTTAATGGTATCTTCCTCTGAATCTATTATTCAGCTTATTTTTGTCTTTAGAGAATTTACTTACGTTAATTATCATTTTCTCGTCCAGGTCATTAATGTAAATTCTGAACAATGGGCCTAGAACTGATCCTTGCGGAACGCCACTCGTGAGTGGTCCACATTCTGATTTCACCCTATTTATGCACTTTCTGAATATATTCTCTCTAGTTTGAGGGACTGATTACCTCAAACTCCATCTGTTCCACCATTCTTCTCTGTATTGGACTGATGAAGCCACTGTGTGGCGAAACGTTTCCTCAATAAAGATAACCAAATATTGCACAAGTGTCTTGTCAACTTGTCGGGTTTCTAACCCATTTAGAACAGCAAGTCACAATACCGTGACTGGAACACAAATAACCCACATATAGCAGAGAAAAGTTTACGATGACGTTTCGGTAAGTTAGTTACTATTTTGTCCTAGGCACATGTCGATTATACACTAGGCCTGTTGTATGTGTGTGTGTGTGTGTGTGTGTGTGTGTGTGTGTGTTTGTGTGTGTTTTGTGTGTGTGTGTTTTGTGTGTGTGTGTGTTTGTGTGTGTGTGTGTTGTGTGTGTTTGTGTGTGTGTTTTGTGTGTGTGTTTGTGTGTGTGTGTGTGTGTTTGTGTGTGTGTGTGTGTTTGTGTGTGTGTGTTTTGTGTGTGTGTGTTTGTGTGTGTGTGTGTTGTGTGTGTGTGTGTGTGTGTGTGTGTGTGTGTGTGTGTGTGTGTGTGTGTGTGTGTGTGTGTGTGTGTCTGTGTACTCACCTATTTGTGGTTGCAAGGGTCGATTCATAGCTCCTGGCCCCGCCTCTTCACTGATTGCTACTAGGTCCTCTCTCTCCCTGCTCGCTCCATGAGCTTTATCAAACCTCGTCTTAAAACTATGTATGGTTCCTGCCTCCACTACATCGCTTTCTAGGCTATTCCACTTCCTGACAACTCTATGACTGAAGAAATACTTCCTAACATCCCTTTGACTCATAGGAGTCTTCAACTTCCAATTGTGACCCCTTGTTTATGTGTCCCCTCTCTGGAACATCTTGTCTCTGTCCACCTTATCTATTTCTCGCAGTATTTTATATGTCGTTATCATGTCTCCCCTAACCCTCCTGTCCTCTAGTGTCGTCAGGCCGATTTCCCTTAATCTTTCTTCGTAGGACAATTCCCTTAGCTCTGGGACTAGTCTTGTTGCAAACCTTTGCACTTTCTCTAATTTCTTGACGTGCTTGACCAGGTGTGGGTTCCAAACTGGTGCTGCATACTCCAGTATGGGCCTGACGTATATGGTGTACAGAATCTTGAATGATTCCTTAGTGAGGTATTGGAACGCTATTCTTAGGTTTGCCAGCCGCCCGTATGCTGCAGCAGTTATCTGATTGATGTGTGCCTCAGGAGATGTGCTCGGTATTATACTCACCCCAAGATCTTTTTCCTTGAATGAGGTTTGCAGTCTTTGGCCACCTAGACTATACTCTGTCTGCGGTCTTCTTTGCGTGTGTGTGTGTGTGTGTGTGTGTGTGTGTGAAAACACAGTCACACTGTGACTGTGTTTTCTGAACCATTTATATATAGTTTTCTATTAGTTATCCATGTCTTGATCAGTAACATAATTTTTTCTACAATACCATGAGCTGCCACTTTTTTTTCAACAGTCTTTTGTGTGGTGCTCTATCAAAGGCCTTACTGAAATACAAATAAACATTATTTGTCGTGGCCCACTGCCTCAAATGCTTACTGAAGGTCAGTAAATTTGTCAGACACGAACGACCTCTTGTGACTCCGTGTTGGGACTCATTAATCAAATTATGTTCATTAAGATGGCGTCTCATTATATGGGCTATAACTGACTAAACAATTTTCCTAATATTGACGTCAGACTGATGGCACTGACTTATCCCCTGATTTAAAGACAGGAATTACATTGGAGATTGAGACACTTATGCAACATATAAGAATCTTTATTAAGGAAACGTTTCGCCACACAGTGGCTTCATCAGTCCAATACAAAGCAGAAATGTGTGAGGAGAGGAGGAGTTTGAGGTAATCAGTCCATCGGCCTGGAGTCGATGTGTTCAATCCATCAATATTGTAGAAAGTACAGCACAGGAGCGTAGAGGTCGTTTTTCAAAACCATTTATCAGGAATTACATTAGCCAGGTTCCGATACTCGGGAAGAACAGAAGTTTAGCGTGATATATTAAAAAGAATTGTTAGCAGCTAGGTTCCCACTTGGACTCTTTCAGTGCCCTTGTAAACAATTCTTCAGGGCCCGGGAACATGTTTTGTTTATCTACTTGTTTGATATCTATATCTATCGTGACTGTAATATATTACTTAATTTGTTTTCTTCACGCCCTGAATAATTATTAACTGGAATAAGAATCATAAATACAATATATTGCGATCCTTTACTGACAACGTTTCGACCACTCAGGTGGGCTTCATCAAGTCATAAAAAAATATAGGCAGAGATGACGTGCGAATATATATAGGGAGGGCAGTTAGGTTAGGTAAGGTTCGTCAGGAAACAGGACAAGTGTTTCCTGACGCGGGTCTTAGTCACGTGATGTGACAGGTCAGGTGTGGAATGCTGAAGTCGACAGTTGTTATCGTTATTAGGGTAATTTCACCAGATATTATATAAATGATTTAGAAATCCGACAAGCCGACGAATAAGACATTTGGGCATCGTTATTGTCGAAACTTTCCGCCAGACAGTGGCTTCATCAGTCCAATATAAGATTGATGGAGTGAACAAATCGACTCCAGGCCGAGGGACTGATTACCTTAATCTCCTCCTCAACTCCCACCGTTCTTCTCTGTATTGGACTGATAAAGCCACTGGCTTTATCAGTCCAAATGTTGGACAAGCGTCCAGTAGCCCAGTTGGTAGTGCACTCAGCTCACACAGAGGTCCATGGTTCGATCCCCGGTACGGGTGGAAACATTAAGACGTTTCCTTAACACACCTGCTGTCTATGTTCACCTAGCAGTAAAATAGGTACCTGGGTATTAGTCGACTGGTATGGGTCGCACCCTGGAAACAAAATTGACCTAATTTGCCCGAAATGCTCTGCATAATAAGGGACTTTCTATGGTCTGTACTTGTAGAAATAAAGCTTATAATTATAATTATTATTATTATTATTATTATTATTATTATAAGTGTCTTACTCGTCAATTCCCAAGATATTAAAACTAAGTGATTCGTGATCATTTTCTCCAAGCTCTTCAATTAACCTCCAGATTATATATTAGAGAATCCTTGTTTACCAGAACCAGGTCCAGCAGGTTATTTCCGCCAGTCGCTCCACACACAAACTATTTTAAAAAGCAGACTTGTAGCATTTTAAGACCCTGTCAAATTACCCTAATCGATTTGGTTAAAATTATTAACCCAGTGGGTTAATAATCGGAATTAAAAATTCTTCATATAGATTTAAAGCCAATGTTAAGTATTTTTTTTTTAATCTTGATTTTTATTAATTGGGGTTCTTTAATTTTATTAACCCCATCAAGGGACGTGCCTTGATACTGGTAGAGGGCTACTTACTTATAAGTATTTTATTTATAATTACAATTACCATATATAGTGTAAATTACCTAGGATAAGCCAAAAAAGTCAAAGTGAGTTATTGCCACCGGAGTCCTGATCTTGGTAACTGCAGCTATCCTCCGCTTCACTGGATCAAGCTTAATAATTTTCCATTCCCCGGGTGGTGTTAAACCCCTGTGCATTTAGCGCTTCTCCATGACTTATATATGATAATGGTATACAATACCGACAGGTTGAAAAGTAAGACACATGTACAACAGTTAGTATCTTTATTCCGAAACGTTTCGCCTACACAGTTGACTTCTTCAGTCAAGTACAGAGGCAGCAGAAGCAGTAGAGATGTCAAGACGATGTAATCAGTCCATCACTCTTGAAGTCGTAGTTTTGAGGTGGTCAGTCCCACAGCCTGGACAAGAGCTTTGCTCCATAGTCTGGAACAATGTGAAGTTGAAGTTAGGTTAGGTAAGGTTTGTCAGGAAACAGTACAAGTGTTTCCTGACGCGGGTCTTAGTCATAACATGATCCGCCTCTGGAGCTTTAGGTCATCTGACCGAGGCCTTCCACTGGCTCACCGGTCCACCCCACTTTAAAAATTATGGTTATAATTCTAACAATTAGGAATTAATCTATATGGGAGACTGCATTAAGCGATGAAAATATCGACAAGCATTCCACTATAGGTTCAGCAGCTACGGTAGCCTCAAAGGTTATGTTGAAGTAACAGTATGGAGACATATATACTGTCAAAGGTGAGGCGCAGATAATCTTGACGACAGGACTGATGAAGCATACACTTTAGGCTTCATCAGTCCTATACAAATAAGAATGGTGAAGATCAGAAGGAGTTTGAGGTAATCAGTCCCTCAGTCTTTATAAGACTGATGGACTAATTACATCAACTCCAGGCTGAGGGACTGATTACCTCAAACTCCTTCTGAGCTTCACCATTCTTCTTTGTACTGGACTGATGAAGCCACTGTGTGGCGAAACGTTTCCTCAATAAAGATACCCAAGTGCTGCATATGTGTCTAATTTATCAACCTGTTGGTTCTCGGAACCATCTATCTACACTTCTCAAAGAATATACAAAAATAATAATCCAGTTTCCACTTCAAAAGTTGGGTTTGCATCTAAGGTTTGTATGTGTTTTTCGTTGTTTATCGTTCGATTTCATCCAATTTGTTTTCTTAGATTGCAAAGTATGAGTTGTCAGCACTGTTTTTGCAATTCACAGATATCGACAATGGCAAAGGCATTTTGGCTACTGACGAAAGTCTCCCAGTTCCCATGAGCTCTTAGTTCCTAACGAACTTACATCTTCTCAATGAATATAATAATAATAATAATAATAATAATAATAATAATAATAATAATAATAATAATAATAATAACAACAGGCTAGCTGTCCATAACTTTGACAGCTAGGCTAAAATAAATTTGCGTTAAGGTTATGGACAGCTAGGCTATTATTATTGCTATTAATAATACTAATACTAATAGCCTAACTGTCCATAATCTGGACAGCTAGGCTAAGATAAATCTCATTACACGAACATTATATCCAAAGATGCATAACTTGAGTCTTAGTCCCGGTTTTGTGTCTGTTATCTCCCATCTATCTCGTTTTGCTGTCAAATTCTCGCTATAATACGCTGGCTAAAACTTCTCACTAAACTGTGGGTTAGTTATGTTAGGTAAGGTTCGTCAGGAAACAGGACAAGTGTTTCCTGACGCGGGTCTAAGTCAGATGACCCACAGCTGGAGCTTTTGGTCATCTGACCAAGGCCTTCCACTGGCTTACCGGTCCGCCCCTTTAAAAATTATGGTCCCATTAAAAAAAAAAATTGTGGGTTAGTTGTGAATCTCTCGTGTAATGAAATGTGTAAAGAAATATAGAGGTCATAGGTGCACATGTACTCAGGTGAGGGTAAGAAGTTATTTATTGAATTAATGGAAATTCCACTCTCACATATCTCACCTCTGGATGTGTTACATGTATATGAAGACGTGTTGTATTATCCTGTGCCCTACGATAAAGTTTGGCAAAGTTAATAAAATGGTTGTACACATAATTTGGTATATGTATCCATCAGTGATGAACATGATTTAATAACTTCGCCACATGCATAACCTTGACGGCTCCTCTAACATGCAGTTATAATAAAAACAAAACATTACGTCTCAATATACTCCCACTAATTTATACTGAACATTTTTATTCTTATACACCTCAACAAGGTGCTATGCTGGGGAATGGTGCTTGATATAAGGAACTGATACACTGTTTCTTTCCCATCCTCCTATCAAAAATGGATTAAGAAACCTACGGGTTTACCACATCCACATAACGTTTAGCGCCTACATGATTGTCTTGTGTGTACATTAATTGTAGATTCTCCTTTGGTCTACCTGTTTATGGTTCTCTGTATCATCACCCCGCTGCCCAATCTTCCATTATATTTGCTTTATGGCCTGGTTAGTCAGGCTGTTGGTGCTCGCAGTGCAGCTAAATACACATTTGTGGAGAAATTTGCAAATTCTCATTTGAAGAGAATTGGAGCTCTTGGTAATTTCTCTAATATTTGATGGGCAGGTTTTGAAAAGTTCTGGACCTCTTTTTAAACTTATTGAGCAATAAGTGTATTTATTGCACCTTGCTTTCCACTGGGGGTATTCTTCCCCCATCTACAATGACTCCAGCTCTAATAGCAAGTAATTCCAGTGTGAAGGTTTACAACCTGACCCTCCAGAATTTTCCAGTTGTAAATTGTGCTACGTGTATCTTTCTCGCCTGAACACCAGTGATACGACATTAAAAATTCTTTGCACTTACTGTAATATTCCAGTCTAGAGAGTACAAGTGACCTACACAGTATCAGCACTGGCTTGGAATCTCTTGTTTTGAATGTTCTACTTGTCCATCCTATCCTTGAACATAAGATCTTCTCACATTATCTCTTATAAGTTTTCCACATTACTCGCACGCTCTAGCGAGTGGTCTGAGTGTGTTTTATACTCAGTTCTAGCTTTAAATTGTTCCATTTTACCATAGCGGGGTAACTGATATTTGTCCGCGTTTAACCTAATGTTTTGTGTAGGCCATGGAGGCTAGGAGAGTTACCGTGGTCCCAATGAACGTCACTTTAATATAAATCCTAGTAATGCCTGAGACAGATGATCCACAGTTAAAAATAGTTATAATCATAGCTATAATTTTTAAAGGGATGGACTGGTAAGCAAGTGGAAGGCCTCGGTCAGATGACCAAAAGCTCCTGACCCGCGTCAGGAAACACTCGTCCTGTTTACTGACAAATCTAAAACCTACCTACGATGATGGGTTATGATTTTATGTAATAATAAGAGAGTTGGGATGAGCGCTGTGCCTAGAAGAACAAGGATCTTCACCGTGGTGGCCGCTGATTTGAATTTGACAGCTGTTACTCAGTACTTGAAGTAATTCAATCTTTCAGCCAGAGCTGACAGATTGAATTACCATCTCGCAATGGCCTATCACACACAAATAATAATAATAATCTTTATTTCTAAAGGTACATGTACAAGGTATACAGGCCTAGTTGACATCAATGACATACTACTATATAGAAAGCCCCTTGTTATGCTGAGCATTTCGGGCAAATTAGGTTATTTTTGTCCCAAGGATGCGACCCACACCCGTTGACTAACACCCAGGTACCTATTTTACTGCTAGGTGAACATGGACAGCAGGTGTCTTAAGGAAACACGTCCTAATGTTTCCACCCGTACCGGGTATCGACCCACGGAACTCTATGTATGAGCTGAGTGCGCTAGGAATCGAGCTATGGGACACCATAGAGAAAATGGAATTTATAGATATCACACATCTAGACAAATATATGAACGTTCGGTACGTTGGTGGGGAGAGGGAGAGGGAGGGTTAAAGTATGGAGTGGCATACAGGGGTGTTCTGGGGTGACCCATTCCATTACAACAGATGATAAACGTTTTGATTTAAACGTACTTTGGTTGTCTTCCGACATTTCGTTGCCAGACGTATGACGACTATTTTTTTATTATTTTATTAATTTGTCGTGAAATACGTTTTACAAGCTCCTGTAACCCAACACAGCATAGCCTAACATAGGCTAATCTAACATAGCCTAACCTAACATGCGCTAATCTAAAATAGCCCAGGATAACAGTCTAAACTCACATAGCCTAGCCTAACAGACAAATCTAACATGCCCTATCCTAACATAGTGATATTTGAAAATTCGCAGGATAAATTAAGATACTGATGCTGAACACCACGTTGGGAAAATGCTAGTTTAATAACTTTATTATGCACCCCCAATACCCATGGTGTGGGTGGTAGTCAAAAGATTACTGAGGTACATATTGGGTAGAGACTGGACAGCAGAGTTCTGATAACTGAACAAGTTACAGTGGTAATGAACTATTTACATGTTTATATCTGGTTACAATCGTAATGAGTTATTTATGCTAGTTTGGCAATGGACGTAGTTAAATGAGGATAAGCCACTTATGAGAGGGAAGGTACCCCATAGCTCAGTGATAGCGGTGTCGGCTCACACCCGGAAGGACCTGGGTTTAATATAGGGCGAGGCGAGACGAATGTGCAAGTCTCCTTTCGTCTGCTATCCCACTTCTCCTCAGTAGGTACATGGGTGTTAGTCAAATGTTGCGGGTTGCATCCTGGGTAAGGACCTGGCTGATGATTAAGACACATGTGCAACGGTTGAAACGTTTCGCCTACACAGTAGACTTCTTCAGTCAAATTCAGAGGCAGCAGGTGTAGTAGTGAAATGAAGATGATGTAATCAGTCCATCAACTTTGGAGATATGAGGTGGTCAGTCCCTCAGCCTGGAGAAGAGTTCAGCTTCATGGTTTGCAACGATATAAAGCTGAAGCATGAGAATGGAGTCTTAAATACTGTCGAAGGTGAGGTGGAAGATCTCGAAGACGTTGCAGGGGACAGAATTCGTTAGTAGAAGTAAGAAGGGATTTCCCTCTGGAGTAGTTGCGTGATAAAGTGTGTAAGATGTCCTCTGTACCAAGATACCGATGTGCTGCAGTGTCTGACAGTTATGTTGAAAATGGTATAAAATAACAACAAGTTGATGATTAAGGCATATGTGCAATGGTTGGGTATCTTTATTGATGAAACGTTTCTACAGTAAAGATACCCAATTGTTGCACATGTGTCTTAATCATCAACTTGTCGTTATTTTATACCATTTTCAACAAAGACTTAGCTACTTGACTACCCTAGGTGATGCTTAGTTATTAAACCTCCAGCATTAATAACCTGTGTTGTGAGGCTTGGGGGTTCGAAACGTAGCAGAACATACCAGTTCAGCAGGAACTGGAATTTCTCACACAGCAGGATAAAACATTCCAGCAGGTTCTGGAGTATCTTACACAGCAGAACATAACAGTCCAGCAGGTTCTGGAGTATCTTACACAGCAGTACATAACAGTCCACCAGGTACTGGAGTATCTTACACAGCAGAACATAACAGTCCAGCAGGTTCTGGAGTATCTTACACAGCAGAACATACAGTACAGCAGGTTCTGGAGTATCTTACACAGCAGAACATAACAGTCCAGCAGGTACTGGAGTATCTTACACAGCAGAACATAACAGTACAGCAGGTTCTGGAGTATCTTACACAGCAGAACATACAGTACAGCAGGTACTGGAGTATCTTACACAGCAGAACATAACAGTCCAGCAGGTACTGGAGTATCTTACACAGCAGAACATAACAGTCCAGCAGGTACTGGAGTATCTTACACAGCAGAACATAACAGTCCAGCAGGTACTGGAGTATCTTACACAGCAGAACATAACAGTCCAGCAGGTACTGGAGTATCTTACACAGCAGAACATAACAGTACAGCAGGTACTGGAGTATCTTACACAGCAGAACATAACAGTACAGCAGGTACTGGAGTATCTTACACAGCAGAACATAACAGTACAGCAGGTTCTGGAGTATCTTACACAGCAGAACATAACAGTTCAGCAGGTTCTGGAGTATCTTACACAGCAGAACATAACAGTCCAGCAGGTACTGGAGTATCTTACACAGCAGAACATAACAGTTCAGCAGGTACTGGAGTATCTTACACAACAGAACATAAGTCCAGCAGGTACTGGAGTATCTTACACAGCAGAACATAACAGTCCAGCAGGTACTGGAGTATCTTACACAGCAGAACATAACAGTCCAGCAGGTACTGGAGTATCTTACACAGCAGAACATAACAGTCCAGCAGGTACTGGAGTATCTTACACAGCAGAACATAACAGTCCAGCAGGTACTGGAGTATCTTACACAGCAGAACATAACAGTCCAGCATGTACTGGAGTATCTTACACAGCAGAACATAACAGTCCAGCAGGTACTGGAGGTTCCTATTACATATTTCCCTGCCTGCGACCCACAAGTCAGCTAACACAGGTACCTATTTTTTACTGCTAGGTGGAGAGGGGCAGCTGGGGTGTAGGGAAACTTGCCCAAATGTTTCTCCGCGCTAAGATATAGAATCTGGGACCTAGTGAATCAAATGTTCTCACCAGTGAGTTACTCGACACCACGGGAAGGGTAGTTATATATTTAGCAATAGTGGATTCATCAGCAATGTGCAGGGAATAAACTTGCTATGTGTTCCTGTAATGTAAAATTTATTTAGGCACAGGTACACGTACGTACAATTATCATACATAGTGTAAATTACCTTAGGATAACCCAAAAAAAGTCAATGTTAAGTAAGCTTATGTTAAGTAAGCTCTGTTCCACAAGGCACAGTACTCGCTCCCATCTTGTTCCTCATCCTCATATCGGACATAGACAGGGATATAAGCCACAGTGCTGTGTCTTCCTTTGCAGATGACACCCGAATCTGCATGACAGTGTCCACCGTTGAAGACACTGCAAGACTCCAAGCAGACATCAACCAAATCTTTAAATTGGGCTGCAGAAAACAATATGAAGTTCAATGATGAGAAATTTCAATTACTCCGATATGGAAAACGTGAGGAAATTAAAATTTCATCGTATAAAACAAATTCCAACCACACAATAGAGCGAAAAACTAATGTCAAAGACCTGGGAGTGATCATGTCAGAGGATCTCACCTTCAAGGACCATAACACTAGCAATCGCATCTGCTAGAAAAATGACAGGATGGATAATGAGAACCTTAAAAACCAGGGATGCCAAGCCCATGATGACACTCTTCAGGTCGCTTGTTCTATCTAGGCTGGAATATTGCTGCACACTAACTGCACCTTTCAAGGCAGGTGAAATTGCTGACCTAGAAAATGTACAGAGAACCTTCACGGCACACATAACTGCGATAAACCACCTCAATTACTGGGAACGCTTGAAGTTCCTCAACCTGTACTCCCTAGAACGCAGGTGGGAGAGATACATTATTATATACACTTGGAAAATCCTAGAGGAATTAGTACCAAACCTGTACACGAAAATCACTCCCTACGAAAGCAAAAGACTCGGCAGGCGATGTAACATCCCCCCAATGAAAAGCAGGAGTGCCACTAGCACGTTGAGAGACAGCACAATAGGTGTCAGGGGCTCAAAACTGTTCAACTGCCTCCCAGCATACATAAGGGGGATTACCAATAGACCCCTGGCTGTCTTCAAGCAGGCACTGAACAGCCACCTAAAGTCGGTACCTGACCAGCCAGGCTGTGGTTCGTACGTTGGACTGCGTGCGGCCAGCAGTAACAGCCTGGTTGATCAGGCCCTGGTCCACCATGAGGCCTGGGCACAGACCGGGCCGCGGGGGCGTTGACCTCCGCTCCAGGTAAACTCCAGGTAAACAGGTCCACATAAGTACAAATATCATACATAGTAATATATGCAGAACAACCACTGTGAAAAGATAGTGAAATTCCAAGCACTTTCGTGATTTCTCACATTATCATTATCACAGTTCCTCGATAATGTGAGAAATCACGAAAGTGCTTGGAATTTCACTATTTTTTTTCACTGTGGTTGTTATGCATATTGTTATATCACCTGTTTACTGTGACCTTATTGCATAGTAACATGTGTAAATTACTTAGGATAACCCAAAAAAGTCAGACAATAATCTTTTATTTTTACAAGTACATGTACAAGGTATACAGACCATAGCTGACATCAATGACATACTACCATATAGAAAGCCCCTTGTTATGTAGAGCATTTCCCGCAAATTAGGTCAATTTTGTCTCGGGATGCGACCAACACCCAGGTACCTATTTTACTGATAGGACTAACACACAGGTACCTATTTTACTGATATGTTTCCAGCAAAGCTGGAGTTACTATCACATGGGAATTACCATCTCTCAGGATGTGCACGGATGGATGGAGGGGAAGGGAAGAAGACGGGGGATAATACGAGGGAGGGAGGGGGGAAGAGGAGACCAGGACAAAAACCGAATGGAACTTTTGGGAGAGAGTGCGAGAATGAATGGGCTGAGGATGGTGTTATCGGATGGGGAGGAAGCCTACGGATATTTTGGGGAGATGAGCCAACGGATATTTGAGAAGAGCCTACGGATATTTGGGGAGAGGAGCCTACGGATAGTTGGGGAGAGGAGCCTACGGATATTTGGGGAGAGGAGCCTACGGATATTTGGGGAGAGGAGTGTGGATAAAATTCTCCAGTAAAGGGGTTATCTCTCAGCCCCTCCTCAGCCCTCTGAGGGACTTAGCCCTCCCGGAAGGGGCTAGTGGACTCTTCCTTACAGTTTTATGAGGAACATATATATGTACCGTAGCGTCGCTAGGCCGCCTTCCTCTCCTTGCTAGAGTTCCTGATCAACTACACAACCAGGTTAAACCAGAGTAATTACTCTTTTCTCCATAGCAGGAAAATTAAGAAAAAACAGCGCCCCACTTGATCTACAAGCTAGGGACATTATGACTTCTAGTATACAGCTAAACAAGGAAACAACCTTCTTGTGTTATTCCTTGTTGTGTTATTCCTTGTAAGGAAGAGATAAAAAGCTGAACTCAGCAGTTCTTTTGTGCGGATGGAGAACTGGCGGGCGTTGGGCAGGGCGACAAGCTAGGTTGAATTCAGATATCAGAGCGTGAACACATCACAAATCTCCCGCTGAGATCAAAGAAAATAATGACTTTGTGCGGTAAACTCTGAAATACTGTCAATCTCCACTAGGAAAACTAGTGTTAAAAAGAAACACGAGTGTATAATCCGCGGTATAATCCCTATGAAGTGTAAAAGTTTGTGTGTCAGTCCTCGTAGATCTGGCACCAGCCTTGTGGCAAACCTCTCAACTTAGTAACAGCAGAAAAATAATGGGAGTAATAAAGTGGTGACAAACACAATAATATGTGGATTTGGATCTGGATGTGTCATAGACAACCCACGAGAAATAAGAGAAATGCCAGAACAAATTATTGTGGATACTGGGATATGCAGAAGGGGGAAGATGCAGAGGGAGGAAGATGCAGAAGAAGGGAAGATGAAGAGAGGAGAGAGATATAGTCAGGAAGATTAGTCCTGACCTTAGCACTACTAGAGGATAGTGAGGTGCTAAGGAGGACTAATCTTCCTGACTATATCACTCTCTCCCTTCCTTCTTCATCTTCCCTTTCTTCTGCATCTTCCCTCCCTCCTGCATCTTCCCTCCCTTCTGCATATCCCCAGTATCCACAATAATTTGTTCTGGCATTTCTCTTATTTCTCGTGGGTTGTCTATGACACATCCAGATCCAAATCCACATATTATTGTGTTTGTCACCACTTTATTACTCCCATTATTTTTCTGCTGTTACTAAGTTGAGAGGTTTGCCACAAGGCTGGTGCCAGATCTACGAGGACTGACATTCGAAGATAGACTAGAGAGCTAGATCTAACATTACCTACTAGAAGACCGGAGAACTAGAGGAGATATGATCACAGTTTAAAAAATATTCAGAGAGAGACAACGTTGATAAGGGACTGCTATTTGAGATGTGAGGGAACTGTGAGGGAACTGTGAGAGGACTGTGAGGGAACTGTGAGAGGACTGTGAGGGGACTGTGAGGGGACTGTGAGGGAACTTTGAGAGGACTGTGAGGGAACTGTGAGAGGACTGTGAGGGAACTGTGAGAGGACTGTGAGGGAACTGTGAGAGGACTGTGAGGGGACTGTGAGGGAACTGTGAGGGGACTGTGAGGGGACTGTGAGGGAACTGTGAGGGGACTGTGAGGGAACTGTGAGAGGACTGTGAGGGAACTGTGAGAGGACTGTGAGGGGACTGTGAGGGAACTGTGAGGGGACTGTGAGGGGACTGTGAGGGAACTGTGAGGGGACTGTGAGGGAACTGTGAGGGGACTGTGAGGGAACTGTGAGAGGACTGTGAGGGAACTTTGAGAGGACTGTGAGGGAACTGTGAGAGGACTGTGAGGGAACTGTGAGAGGACTGTGAGGGAACTGTGAGAGGACTGTGAGGGAACTGTGAGAGGACTGTGAGGGAACTGTGAGAGGACTGTGAGGGAACTGTGAGAGGACTGTGAGGGAACTGTGAGAGGACTGTGAGGGAACTGTGAGAGGACTGTGAGGGAACTGTGAGAGGACTGTGAGGGAACTGTGAGAGGACTGTGAGGGAACTGTGAGAGGACTGTGAGGGAACTGTGAGAGGACTGTGAGGGAACTGTGAGGGAACTGTGAGAGAACTGTGAGGGAACTGTGAGGGAACTGTGAGGGGACTGTGAGGGGACTGTGAGGGAACTGTGAGGGGACTGTGAGAGGACTGTGAGAGGACTGTGAGGGAACTGTGAGGGAACTGTGAGAGGACTGAGGGGACTGTGAGAGGACTGTGAGGGAACTGTGAGAGGACTGTGAGGGAACTGTGAGGGAACTGTGAGAGGACTGTGAGGGGACTGTGAGAGGACTGTGAGGGAACTGTGAGGGAACTGTGAGAGGACTGTGAGGGAACTGTGAGAGGACTGTGAGGGATCTGTGAGGGAACTGTGAGGGGACTGTGAGAGGACTGTGAGGGAACTGTGAGGGAACTGTGAGGGGACTGTGAGAGGACTCTGGTGAGTTGAGACTAGTGAGAGAGACGTTCGAAAAAACTTCAGAATGAGCGTAATGAAGACATACAAATACAAATGTTTTATTTCTCTATGGGGTACAAAATAATATAGTTTACATGCAATAAAACATTGGTAGGCACAAAAGAAACTACTAATATGTAATGTATTTCAGACAACCTAATCCCAATGCTTAAAGACTACTTAAGATTTAGACACAAGCTATTAAGTAGTATTTATTATATGTACATAATAACACATAATGCACAAGCTATTAAGTAGTATTTATTATGTGTACAATAAGTGAGGTAGCTAATGAACACATGGTACAATTACAAAAGTGTGACTTATTATTTCGATCATTGAATCAGTTTGAAATAAAAAGTCACACTTTTGTAATGGTACCACACTACCATGTGTTCATTACCTACCTCACTTAATGAACATATCACTTTAGTCAGCCACATAATAAATACTACTTAATAGTCTGTGTCTAAATTATAAGTAGTCTTTAAGCATTGGGATTAGTTTGAAAATTAAGACACTTATGCAACATATGGGAATCTTTATTAAAGAAACGTTCCGCCACACAGTGGCTTCTTCAGTCCAACACAAAGCAGAAATGTGTAAGGAGAGTTCAACTTGTCGGGTTTCTAAACCATTTATTACATCTGTCAGACACTGCAACATCATGGCATCTTCATACAAGGAATTCTTCAACACTTGTCCAACCTCTGGATGAAGACCTACTTACACTAGTGGATGGTTCCACTGTGACTCCGCCTCCTCCTGCTGCCACTCACCTGACTACAGTATATAAGCCACTCCTCTGGCCCTGTGCTGTACTTCCTACAAGACTGATGGACTGAACACGTCGATTCCAGGCTGAGGGACTGATTACTCAAACTCCTCCTCTCCTTACCCATTTCTGCTTTGCATTGGACTGATGAAGCCACAGTGTGGCGAAACGTTTCTTTAATAAAGGAAACTTTTTTTAATAAAGATTCCCGTATGTTGCATAAGTGTCTCAATTTTCAACTTATCGGTTTTCAAACCATTTATGGGATTAGTTTGCCTGAAATACATTACATATTAATAGTTTCTTTTGTGCCTACCAATGTTTTATTGCATGTAAACTATATTATTTTGTACCCCATTGTGAAATAAAACATTTGGATTTGTATGTCTTCATTACGCTTATTCTAAAGTTTTTTCGAACGTCTCTCTCACTAGTCTCAACTCACCAGAGTCCTCTCACAGTTCCCTCACAGTCCTCTCACAGTTCCCTCACAGTCCTCTCACAGTTCCCTCACAGTCCTCTCACAGTTCCCTCACAGTCCTCTCACAGTTCCCTCACATCTCAAATAGCAGTCCCTTATCGACGTTGTCTCTCTCTGAATATCTTTTAAATTGTGATCATATCTCCTCTAGTAACGTTAGAGCTAGCTCTCTAGCCTATCTTTGAATCTTAGTCCTCGTAGACCTGGAACCAGGCTTGTGGTAAACCTCTCAACTTTCTTTTTTATGTCTGATTTGATGAGGGGGTTCAATGTTGGCACTGTGTACTCTAGTACTGGCCTTACGCATGGCATGTACAGTAGTCTGAACGACTATTGAGAAATCTGAGGACTATTCTTATAATTCTTACAATTTCCTTAGTTTCTTTTCTCCTTCAACTCCTTGAGTTGCTTCCCTCTATGGTGCTATTCTTTCTTTAGTCACTTAACCACAGCCCGGCTGATCGGATACTGACTCTAATATCTGACCAGCTCCCTCTTGAAGACAACCAGGGGTCTATTCGTAATTCTCCTTACGGCTGGTGGGAGGCTGTTGAGCAGTCTTGGCCCCCGGACACTTATTGTGTTTTCTCTTAGTGTATTAATGGCGCCCCTACTTTTCATGGGGGGGATGGATATGTTGCATCGTCTGCTCAGTCTTTTGCTTTCGTAGGGAGTGATTTCTGTGCAGATTTGAGAACAGTCCCCTCTAGGATTTTCCAGGTGTAGATTATGATGCATCTCTCGCCTGCACGCCAGTGAGTAATAATAATAATGTTTATTTCTACAAGTACATGTACAAGGTATACAGGACTAGCTGACATCAATGATATATTACTATATAAAAAGCCTCTAGTTATACCAAGTACAGGTCAAGTGACTCCAAGCATTCCCAGTAATTAAGGTGTTTTGGTTTAAATTTAAATAGTCACTTGTTGGATCATTCTTGTGGTTTGTTCAAGTATTCTTGTAGAATGTTGCAACATTCTTCTGTACACATTCTTTGTATTAGCTGTAAGTCATCTACAAATATTGTTATGTAGTAACCTAGCAATGGTAAACAATACCGACAAGATGATAAATTAGACACGTGCAACATCTGGATATCTTTATTATGTAAGATAATATAAGATTTGTTTGGATTTTTAATCCAGTGTGTTAGTCACGGCCATATCACGCCCTATCAGCGTTCAGCAACGTAGGGTTTGGTTAGTACTTGGATGGGTGACCATCTGGGAACACCAAATGCTGTTGGCCTTACACTTTTCACTCCCTACGAAAGCAAAAGACTCGGCAGGGTCTGCAACATCCTCCCAGTGAAAAGCAGGGGCGCCATGAGTAGGCTAAGAGACAACACAATAAGTGTCAGGGGCCCAAGACCGTCCAACTGCCTCCCAGCATACATAAGGGAGATTATCAATAGACCCCTGGCTGTCTTCAAGAAGGCACTGGACAGTCACCTAAAGTCAGTACCTGACCAGCCGGGCTGTGGTTCGTACGTCGGTTTACGTGTGGAGAGCAGTAACAGCCTGGTTGATCAGGCCTTGATCCACCGCCAGGCCGCAGGGGCGTTGATCCCGGAACCCCCTCCAGGTATACCCAGGGTAATCCAATAAAGTCAGTGCGTCATCGAGGACTCTTTATCTTATTTCCATTAAGGTCATTTAATCTTGTCCCCCAGGATGCAACCCAGAATAGTCGACTAACACCCAATACCTACTTACTACTAGGTGAAGAGGGACAGTAGGTGTAAGGAAACATGCCCAACGTTTCACCCGGAGATCGATCCTCGGGCCCAAAGTGTATGAGTTGAGGACGTTACCAAGTCACCAGCATTAATGGTATACAATACCGAGAAGTTGATGAATAAAATACATGAAGACATTTCGCCACAGAAAAAAAACATTGGTTTGCGAAACGTCTTCATAAAATATGCATGTGCAACACTTGGGTATAAAGATACCCAAGTGTTGCACATGTGTTTAATTTATCAATTTGTCGGTTCTCTGAACCAGTTATCTACATCAAAACAAAGCTACCCAGGTGTTACAGGCGTGTCTTACTTATTACCTGCCTCGCTCCTAACAGTTGTCACTTAAATAACAAAAAAGGCACAATACCGTAACTGGAACAATACACGTTCAACACGCACCGAAACGTCGCGAGATTCTTCTTGAACATGTCTGTTAGTTGTGAATCCTTGTATCAATTCCACTGAATCTCAATCTTGAAAATGTCGGTTAGTTGTGAATCCTTGTATCAATTCCACTGAATCTCAATCTTGAACATGTCTGTTAGTTGTGAATCCTTATATCAATTCCACTGAATCTCACTCTTGAACATGTCGGTTAGTTGTGAATCCTTGTATCAATTCCACTGAATCTCAATCTTGAACATGTCTGTTAGTTGTGAATCCTTATATCAATTCCACTGAATCTCACTCTTGAACATGTCGGTTAGTTGTGAATCCTTGTATCAATTCCACTGAATCTCACTCTTGAACATGTCGGTTAGTTGTGAATCCTTGTATCAATTCCACTGAATCTCACTCTTGAACATGTCGGTTAGTTGTGAATCCTTGTATCAATTCCACTGAATCTCACTCTTGAACATGTTGGTTAGTTGTGAATCCTTGTATCAATTCCACTGAATCTCACTCTTGAAAATGTCGGTTAGTTGTGAATCCTTGTATCAATTCCACTGAATCTCAATCTTGAACATGTCGGTTAGTTGTGAATCCTTGCACCAATTCCACTGAATCTCACTCTTGAACATGTCGGTTAGTTGTGAATCCTTGCACCAATTCCACTGAATCTCACTCTTGAACATGTCGGTTAGTTGTGAATCCTTGCACCAATTCCACTGAATTTCACTCTTGAACATGTCGGTTAGTTGTGAATCCTTGCACCAATTCCACTGAATCTCACTCTTGAAAATGTCGGTTAGTTGTGAATCCTTGTACCAATTCCACTGAATCTCACTCTTGAACATGTCGGTTAGTTGTGAATCCTTGTATCAATTCCACTGAATCTCACTCTTGAACATGTCGGTTAGTTGTGAATCCTTGCACCAATTCCACTGAATCTCACTCTTGAACATGTTGGTTAGTTGTGAATCCTTGTACCAATTCCACTGAATCTCACTCTTGAACATGTCGGTTAGTTGTGAATCCTTGCACCAATTCCACTGAATCTCACTCTTGAACATGTCGGTTAGTTGTGAATCCTTGTATCAATTCCACTGAATCTCACTCTTGAACATGTCGGTTAGTTGTGAATCCTTGTATCAATTCCACTGAATCTCACTCTTGAACATGTCGGTTAGTTGTGAATCCTTGTATCAATTCCACTGAATCTCACTCTTGAACATGTCGGTTAGTTGTGAATCCTTGTATCAATTCCACTGAATCTCACTCTTGAACATGTCGGTTAGTTGTGAATCCTTGTATCAATTCCACTGAATCTCACTCTTGAACATGTCGGTTAGTAAATTAGACACATATGCAACACTTGGGTATCTTTATTGAGGAAACGTTTCGCCACACAGTGGCTTCATCAGTCCATACAAAGGAGAATCGTGAAGAACAGGAGGAGTGTGAGGTTGTCAGGCCCTCAATCTTGAGACGATGTTGTCAGTCCATCAATCTTGAATAGAATAACAGCATATGAGCAGAGGAACCTTATATACTGTAGACAGGAGAGGTGCAGCAGTAGTAGGAGGTGTCACATTTGTTCAATGTGGAAGTAGGTCGTGCCCAAGGAATAGGCAAGCGAAGAAATCCCTGTATTAAGATACCAAGATGTTGCAGTGTCAGACAGGATGTGAATGAATGGTTCAGAGAACCGACGAGTTGGTAAATTAGACACATATGCAACACTTGGGTATCTTTATTGAGGAAACGTTTCGCCACACAGTGGCTTCATCAGTCCATACAAAGGAGAATCGTGAAGAACAGGAGGAGTGTGAGGTTGTCAGGCCCTCAATCTTGAGACGATGTTGTCAGTCCATCAATCTTGAATAGAATAACAGCATATGAGCAGAGGAACCTTATATACTGTAGACAGGAGAGGTGCAGCAGTAGTAGGAGGTGTCACATTTGTTCAATGTGGAAGTAGGTCGTGCCCAAGGAATAGGCAAGCGAAGAAATCCTGTATTAAGATACCAAGATGTTGCAGTGTCAGACAGGATGTGAATGAATGGTTCAGAGAACCGACGAGTTGGTAAATTAGACACATATGCAACACTTGGGTATCTTTATTGAGGAAACGTTTCGCCACACAGTGGCTTCATCAGTCCATACAAAGGAGAATCGTGAAGAACAGGAGGAGTGTGAGGTTGTCAGGCCCTCAATCTTGAGACGATGTTGTCAGTCCATCAATCTTGAATAGAATAACAGCATATGAGCAGAGGAACCTTATATACTGTAGACAGGAGAGGTGCAGCAGTAGTAGGAGGTGTCACATTTGTTCAATGTGGAAGTAGGTCGTGCCCAAGGAATAGGCAAGCGAAGAAATCCCTGTATTAAGATACCAAGATGTTGCAGTGTCAGACAGGATGTGAATGAATGGTTCAGAGAACCGACGAGTTGGTAAATTAGACACATATGCAACACTTGGGTATCTTTATTGAGGAAACGTTTCGCCACACAGTGGCTTCATCAGTCCATACAAAGGAGAATCGTGAAGAACAGGAGGAGTGTGAGGTTGTCAGGCCCTCAATCTTGAGACGATGTTGTCAGTCCATCAATCTTGAATAGAATAACAGCATATGAGCAGAGGAACCTTATATACTGTAGACAGGAGAGGTGCAGCAGTAGTAGGAGGTGTCACATTTGTTCAATGTGGAAGTAGGTCGTGCCCAAGGAATAGGCAAGCGAAGAAATCCTGTATTAAGATACCAAGATGTTGCAGTGTCAGACAGGATGTGAATGAATGGTTCAGAGAACTGACAGTTGTAAATTAGACACATATGCAACACTTGATTTTATTGAGAACGTTTCGCCACACAGTGGCTTCATCAGTCCATACAAAGAGAATCGTGAAGAACAGGAGGAGGTGAGGTTGTCAGGCCTCACTGAGACGATGTGTCAGTCCATCAATCTGAATAGAATCAGCATAGAGCAGAGGAACTATACTGTGACAGGAGAGGTCAGCTAGTAGAGGTGTCACATTTGTTCAATGAAGTAGGTCGTGCCCAAGGAATAGGCAAGCGAAGAAATCCCTATTAAGATACCAAGATGTTGCAGTGTCAGACAGGATGTGAATGAATGGTTCAGAGAACCGACGAGTTGGTAAATTAGACACATATGCAACACTTGGATTCTCCTTTGTATGGACTGATGAAGCCACTGTGTGGCGAAACGTTTCCTCAATAAAGATACCCAAGTGTTGCATATGTGTCTAATTTACCAACTCGTCGGTTCTCTGAACCATTCATTCACATCCTGTCTGACACTGCAACATCTTGGTATCTTAATACAGGGATTTCTTCGCTTGCCTATTCCTTGGGCACGACCTACTTCCACATTGAACAAATGTGACACCTCCTACTACTGCTGCACCTCTCCTGTCTACAGTATATAAGGTTCCTCTGCTCATATGCTGTTATTCTATTCAAGATTGATGGACTGACAACATCGTCTCAAGATTGAGGGCCTGACAACCTCACACTCCTCCTGTTCTTCACGATTCTCCTTTGTATGGACTGATGAAGCCACTGTGTGGCGAAACGTTTCCTCAATAAAGATACCCAAGTGTTGCATATGTGTCTAATTTACCAACTCGTCGGTTCTCTGAACCATTCATTCACAACATGTCGGTTAGTTGTGAATCCTTGTATCAATTCCACTGAATCTCACTCTTGAACATGTCGGTTAGTTGTGAATCCTTGCACCAATTCCAGCGAACCGCATTCCATTATGCGGACGTGCAGTAGGCAACCCTCAGCAGTGGGCTGTAGTAACCACAAATACTTGCACATGCACGACACATACTGAAGATGCGTTTCTCTCTGCGACTCGTGCAGCATTCACATTACGATCGGATTTACTAATCTCACCCAGCATACAGAGCTGATGTTGTAGCAGGAAATGGTATGTAAATATCTACAACTTTTAGAGGATAGATCCAAAAGCAGTAATCTGAAGCTTTTTTATTCAGGCAAGGTTTCGCCTGCTGTGCAGGCCATGTAAGATCTTTACTGATATAGCCATTAGTTATCTCTACACTAGGCAAGTGTTCTCTGAGTTCATGACAATCTTATTATGGTAGTTCTTACGGTGCTCATTTGTTTTCCTCTTCTTTTACACTACCACGTCTACCACTATTACTAATTCTTTCACTTATACTACTACTCTATTATTACTTCTACCACTACCACAATTATCATTACTGTTGTTACTTCCTCATTAATACTGCTACCTCTTCCGACCTTCTCTGCCTTTTTCTCGCTCAGTTGTGCTTTGACAATGGTTCAGGACGGAGTCTACCTGGAGGGTGTTCGGGGGGTCAGCGCCCCCCGCAACCAGGCCTCCCGGTACTCAAGGCCTGATTAACCAGACTGTTACTGCTGGCTGCACGAAGTCCAACGTAGGAACCACAACCCAGTTGGTCAGATACTGATTGGGGAACGTATCTAGTTCCCTCTTGAAGACAGTTAGGTGTCTAGTGGTAATCCTTAAGTATTATGGGTGGCTGTTGAACAGTTTTGAGCCCCTGACACTTATGTTTCTCTCTCAGTATGCTTACGGTACTCCTGATGTTCAGCGGGGGTAAGTAACTAGTAAGTTTATTTAGGCACAATTATCATACCTAGTGTAAATTACCTAGGATAACCCCCCAAAAAGGGCAGACTTTCGTAGGCAGTGTCCAAAACATCATCCTAATATTCTTCTCCCAAGGTGAGGGTTTTCCGGTGAATTAAAATGTGTATATTTCTGCTCACCTGTGCCAAGCTCTTCAGTAACATCTAGGAAATCGTTGGACTGTAGATTTCCAGAGTTAAATCAAGTCGATTAAAATGAAAATGTCCCAAGGTTATTATATTATCGGACCTTGAAGCCTTAACAAATAAATTTCGTGCCAAAGTAGGCTACATTGACTGCTTTTATAAGTTCGGGAGGTTTGTATAACATTGAAGGTTTGTATAACAAAACGTAAATTCAGTCTTTCATGTCTTATTAGAAATTCTACCCAGACAGATTGTGCGTCTGTTCCTCCAGCCTTAATTATTATTTTTTGAAGTAATTCAAGTTTTCTGGCATTTCTAGAGCCAGCTCTTACCGACATATTAATCAACTTGGATCGACTTATCACATTAAACCAAATCTCAGTTACTGCAACAACGTTTCCTGCATATGCAACCACTCTCATCTGCTTTATCATGTTTATAGCGCTACTACGACTGTTTTTATAATAAATAACTAAACTAGAAAGTACTTGAACTCTGTATTCTTCCCCTGTTCATCTTTGTTATCATTACACAATGTTTTTGAAATTACTTTTTTGAAATAAGCTTCTGTGGTATATATGTACCAGATGTAAGGTAACACGCCCAATGTTTCCACCCAGCCAGGGATTGAACCATGTTATCCTCGTGTTCACTGTACCAGGCTATGGTGGTAGGTACAACCACAGGTATGTTATCCTTGTGTTCACTGTGTACCAGGCTAGGGTGGTAGGAACAACCACAGGTATGTTATCCTTGTGTTCACTGTACCAGGCTAGGGTGGTAGGTACAACCACAGGTATGTTATCCGTGTGTTCACTGTACCAGGCTATGGTTGGTGGTAGGTACAACCACAGGTATGTTATCCTTGTGTTCACTGTACCAGGCTAGGGTGGTAGGAACAACCACAGGTATGTTATCCTTGTGTTCACTGTACCAGGCTAGGGTGGTAGGTACAACCACAGGTATGTTATCCTTGTGTTCACTGTGTACCAGGCTAGGGTGGTAGGTACAACCACAGGTATGTTATCCTTGTGTTCACTGTACCAGGCTATGGTGGTAGGTACAACCACAGGTATGTTATCCTTGTGTTCACTGTACCAGGCTAGGGTGGTAGGTACAACCACAGGTATGTTATCCTTGTGTTCACTGTACCAGGCTAGGTGGTAGGTACAACCACAGGTATGTTATCCTTGTGTTCACTGTACCAGGCTAGGTGGTGGTACAACCACAGGTATGTTATCCTGTGTTCACTGTGTACCAGGCTAGGTGGTAGGTACAACCACAGGTATGTTATCCTTGTGTTCACTGTGTACCAGGCTAGGTGGTAGGTACAACCACAGGTATGTTATCCTTGTGTTCACTGTACCAGGCTATGGTGGTAGGTACAACCACAGGTATGTTATCCTTGTGTTCACTGTACCAGGCTATGGTGGTAGGTACAACCACAGGTATGTTATCCTTGTGTTCACTGTACCAGGCTAGGGTGGTAGGAACAACCACAGGTATGTTATCCTTGTGTTCACTGTACCAGGCTAGGGTGGTAGGTACAACCACAGGTATGTTATCCTTGTGTTCACTGTGTACCAGGCTAGGGTGGTAGGTACAACCACAGGTATGTTATCCTTGTGTTCACTGTGTACCAGGCTAGGGTGGTAGGTACAACCACAGGTATGTTATCCTTGTGTTCACTGTGTACCAGGCTACGGAATCATAACATGTCGAGACATTCTATCATGCTGGTCACATTTTAACCTACACAGACTTTATAATCACCAACACATCATTAGTTGAATCAACAATGAAAGACGAGATGACCATACAACTGTTACATGCCTCCCACCTATCCTAGAGCAGTACAGACCATTTGTACCATCTAGTACCCATTTTAACTTACCTAGATTAAAATTTCAACACATCATTAGTGCACTGACCAATTGTATGACGATCCTAGTACAATTAGTTACTACACTATCCTAGAAGACAGACCATTTGTACACCTATCTAATAACCATTTGTCAATCCTAGTATAAAAAAATTTATAGCTATCCTAGTCATATACCATTTGTCATTCCTAGTATAATAACCATTTGTGCATTCCTAGAATGATAACCATTTGTGCATTCCTAGTATAATAACCATTTGTGCATTCCTAGTATAATAACCATTTGTGCATTCCTAGTATAATAACCATTTGTGCATTCCTAGTATAATAACCATTTGTACGCTATCCTAGTATTATAATAATTTGTACACTATCCTAGTATGATAACCATTTGTCATTTCTAGTATTATAACCATTTGTGCATTCCTAGTTATAATCATTTGTGCATTCCTAGTATAATAACCATTTGTACGCTATCCTAGTATTATAATAATTTGTACACTATCCTAGTATGATAACCATTTGTACACTATTCTAGTATTATAACCATTTGTACACTATCCTAGTATTATAATTATTTGTACACTATCCTAGTATATGATAACCATTTGTACACTATCCTAGTATTATAATAATTTGTACACTATCCTAGTATGATAACCATTTGTACACTATCCTAGTATGATAATCATTTGTACACTATCCTAGTGTGATAACCATTTGTACGCTATCCTAGTATGATAACCATTTGTACACTATCCTAGTATGATAATCATTTGTACACTATCCTAGTATTATAATCATTTGTACACTATCCTAGTATTATAATCATTTGTACACTATCCTAGTATTATAATCATTTGTACAGCTATCCTAGTGTGATAACCATTTGTACACTATCCTAGTGTGATAACCATTTGTACACTATCCTGATACACGGATCACTTATATCTTTCTATGAATCATACACCTATATAATATACGCTAATTCTTAATCTAGATATAAGTAGATAACGCCTCTGAGCAGATAACCTTGGTGCAGACTTCTAGTCCTCTTGTTATCTATTTTTGACATGTATTTCTTAGCAGGTTAACGATGGTAACAATGAATCAAGAAGATCAAATCCCGTCTGTGAAAAAAAAATATTGACGCGTTGGGAAACACTTGCAGTTTCATACCTAAATTGTGTTATTTGCGGGGATCAGTAATTCAGATCTCCAGAGTAAAAATATTTTTTATGGTACGCAACTTGACGCTTACAAAAGGAGGCCATATCCCTTAAGATCTACTAAAGAATATTAAGTCACTGAATTATGTTTTTTTTTTTTTTGTTCTAGAAGAAGTAGTAGAGGAAGACTATCCATATTAATAACCCAATAACTAAGAATAACCCTAGAAAACCAAGCAGTGTGATATATTTGCACTGGTGTTCTTAGTACCTTCACTAAGCTGCGCCACACAACGCTCGACTAACTCCTAGGTATCTACTTACTACTAGGCAACAGGGCCAGCTGGTGTTAGTAGCCTCGTCCATACATACGTCCTTCCATGTACGGGGTTCGACCTCGGGTTGTCACAGTTGTGAGCCCAGAGATCAATTCTACCAACATTGCAGAAGGAATCAGCGAACCATAGATCAAGGGGAATGAAACCATTATGGTTAAGAAACTGAAGGATTACCCTCAAATATTCAACTTTCGTAATGCTTCAAATATGTTATACATACATACATACATAATACATATATATATATATATATATATATATATATATATATATATATATATATATATATATATATATATATATATATAAATGCTCTCTTAAAGAGCTCTTCTATATAGTGCTGTCCCCTCCAGGGAAGTTCTTTGACGCTGGTGAGGGGCTCTTGATCTAGGATACTGGATCTGTGCTCGTTCCCTGAATTGCGCCTGAATACCTTCCATCTCCCCCCCCCCCACAGGCACTGTATAATCCCCAAGGGTTTAGCGCTCCCCCATTATAATATATAGCGTTTTTTTGCAAATGCAATTAAAAAAATGTGTATCCAAAACAGATTAACACGGACTTTGAAGGCCTTTTCAAGTGCTATTCAATTATGGATGTACTTTTTCAATCGTATTTGCAAAAAAATCTCACTATATAGAGTAGCTTTATAAGAAGGACTACTATTAATGCTAATATAAACGAGTAAAACATACGCAAAAAACTTTTAATAAACAAAATTTGATCTCGGTACAAAAAATAAAAGCATGGGGGGGCCATAAAAAGCACTACGATACAGCCCATATCCAGAGGGAGGCCTGGTCACGACCGGCGGGGGGGGACGTTGACCCCCAGAGCACCCTCCAGGTATAGGTAAATCATGTTAATTATTCAGACAGCAGCACATGGTGTGAAAGCAGGTGTTGACATGGTAGCAACACAGTGAACACAGGTGTTGACATGGTAGCAACACAGTGAACACAGGTGTTGACATGGAGCAACACAGTGAACACAGTTGTTGACATGGTAGCAACACAGTGAACACAGGTGTTGACATGATAGCAACACAGTGAACACAGGTGTTAACATGGTAGCAACACAGTGAACACAGGTGTTGACATGGTATCAACACAGTGAACACAGGTGTTGACTTTTATAATGCCATAGTCTTTCCCTAGCAGAAAAAAAACAATCAACTGGGTGGGGTGTCTTGATGTTGGCGAGGGACTCGTGATCCAAGGAATTGGAGCCACTCTCCAATTCCTCGGATCAAAGCTAATTATCTTCCGTAGATCCTGCATGACACCTATAGGTTTAGCGCTTTTCCCTGACTAATAATAATAATAACAACAACACTATGACAAAGACGTAGACTACCACTTTAGAAGTGCTCAGTGTCTAGCTTGGAAGAATCCAAGCTAGACAACAAACTTTCTGAAACCTAAGACAACCCGTGAAAAGAGTCGGGAATTAAAATTATTTAAACAAAGTTGAATTCTGTGACGAAATTCCGCAAGAAAAGCTTAATGTGTTGTAGGTTATGTGGATGGAGTAGCTTATGAAGTGTATTATAATTCGTGTTTACAGTCTCGGCAATAAAGACCCAAGTGTTGTACATGTGTCTTATTTATCCATGTGAAATATGAGTGCAAGCTATGGTGTAAACACTGCTTGCTTAGTCCTAATTAGCAGAGCAGAAACCAAGATTCGGGAAAGAATTAATGAATACAAAGCCAGATTACCCACAAGGTTACGTTGTTCTGGTAATAAGGGTGACATCTACCTAAATATCTTGACTATATCTGTAATTATATTAGGCCAGAAGAGGGTAAAAATTCAGCACCAGTAGATCGATAAATCTGCATAGAGCCAAAGAAGCATTTAAACTACTGAGAACCCGACAAATTGTAATACTGTTGGTAAAATTACCGACAATGTGTTAGGTAAAAGGACATAAATCCAACTAATGCGACATTTTATTGTGGCAGCGTTTCTCTCTCCAGGAGCTTTGTCAAGCCGTTATTGCTTGACGAAGAACCTGAGAACCTCAAGGTACTTGGGATGTTCTCTCCGGAACAAACAATACAAATATTTGCTAATATTTTATACACACAGACGAAACCTAGAAGCTTAGTCTCACACTACACACGAATAATAACCAATACGGGTGAAAATACCCCCCCCCCAAAAAAAACAAATGCATTCTGCTGAAGAATCAATATGCAGAGCTTTTGTAAAGTCACAAACAGCGTCACAATAAAAGCTAATGTCGCCATTACATCTTTGTTTACATTTAAATACTGTGTCATAATATATGCTTTTCCGAAACAACTAGAATTTCTGCGCAACAATCACACTAGGCCAGATAATGGTGTTTTAGGCTCGCTGAGTTGAGATAAACCATTTGGTAAAGTTCAAGTGAGCTAACTTCCTTGTCAAGGATGACGGCGGCCGCTTACTGTCCAGTGCTACCTGTCTGATCTCTTGCTTCAAACAATACCACGGGTGGGGTTCGAATCTCCCGCTAGCGGGAGATTCGTCTGTAAAAACTTGCATTTGTGGACACAGTGGTGCCTATGCTAACCTTCCTATGGTGTAGAAATATACCTAGTTGAATGAATCTTATTGAAGCTAGCTGGCCCAGTGGCTTACGCGACGGTCTGGAGTTTTGAGACTCTCTGACCGCGGGTTCGAACCCCACCCGTGGTATGGTTTGTTTGCAATCATGTCATTACGATTTCGTGACTCTTGCTTCAATACTGGCACAATATCCACTGTTTTTCCACAGTCCTGACAAATGTTTTCAGTGCCTCGTAGATTTTGGCTAGCGGTCCACATAATGGTTCTCTTGCCTCCCTCAGAACCCAGGGTGAACCATTTGCCCTTAATGTACCTAACTCACTCAGTAGCGTATTGGGAGAGAGGTAGTGGGGGAAGTACAGAAGGGGAAGTGACTTACTCCTGCTCACTGCTTCACTGCCTGGGATGACTTGTCCATATCTCTGCATGACAATCTAATTCATGCTGTGCATGACAGCTTCACGTTCCCTGCTGTGTGATGATCTTATCCCCCTAGTGTGTGATGAACTTACCCCCTACTGTGATGATCTTACTCCCCTATTGTTTGATCTTGCTCCCTACTGTGTGATCAGCTTAACCCCTGCTATGTGATGATCTTACCCCCCTGATGTGTTTTGATCCCCCTAATGTGATGATCTTACCCCAAATTGTTTAATAATTTTATCCCCTATTGTGATGATCTTACCCTCAATTGTGATGAGCTTACCCCTATTGTGATTATCTTACCCCCTTGCTGTGTGATAATCTTACCTCTGCTGTATGACAATCTTACCCCTGCTGTGTACTGTGTGATGTTACCCCTGTTGTGTACTGTGTGTTAATGTTACCCCTGGTGTGTACTGTGTGATAATGTTACCCCTGCTGTGTACTGTGTGATTATCTTACCCCTACTTTGTAATAATCTTACCCCTGCTGTGTGCCTTCACAACACCCCCTGCCATGAATGACACATAGGTATTTAGCGCTCCAGAGAATACAAGACCATGTAAACACTAGGGGCAAACCGCCTCCATCAACCCCTGCTGTGAACATCAATAAAAACAAACGTAATAAAATAGGCATGAAGAAAATGTGTAAAAAAGAATATAGAGGATGATAAACAACGAAGTATGATACACCGTAATAAATGGAAGGTGCATAATAAGAGAAGTAAAGGAGAAAGTCAGAAGACGATGAGAAGGAGATAAGCATCGGTCAGTGACATCTGTAGGGGAAACAAACTAGGAAAAAGAACAAGAAAGAATAGGAATGATAAACAAGAAAAAAGAATAGGAATGATAAAAAAGAATAGAAGCTACTATCACCATTCTAAGTAAAGCGACATAAACAAGAATAGGGCAAAAGAGCGAAAAAAATGTAGGTATAATAAAGAGGAATAAAGCATCAGTCAAGTGGAAAGAGCGTAATAAGAGCAGTAATAAAAGTCATATAAACCAGCTGAAATGATAACCATAATTTTTAAAGTGGTGGAGGGGTAAGCCAGCGGAAGGCCTCGGTCAGATGACCAGAAACTTCAGTGGTGGGTGATCACAAGACCCGCGTCAGGAAACATTATACCCAGCTACCTACCAGGTGGTTCACACACCTTCCTCACCAGCTACCTACCAGGTGGTTCACACACCTTCCTCGCCAGCTACCTACCAGGTGGTTCACACACCTTCCTCACCAGCTACCTGCCAGGTGGTTCACACTCCTTCCTCACCAGCTACCTACCAGGTGGTTCACTCACCTTCCTCACCAGCTACCTTCCAAGTGGTTCACACTCCTTCCTCACCAGCTACCTGCCAGGTGGTTCACACTCCTTCCTCACCAGCTACCTACCAGATGGTTCACACACCTTCCTCACCAGCTACCTGCCAGGTGGTTCACACACCTTCCTCACCAGCTACCTGCCAGGTGGTTCACACACCTTCCTCACCAGCTACCTACCAGGTGGTTCACACTCCTTCCTCACCAGCTACCTACCAGGTGGTTCACACACCTTCCTCACCAGCTACCTACCAGGTGGTTCACACTCCTTCCTCACCAGCTACCTGCCAGGTGGTTCACACTCCTTCCTCACCAGCTACCTACCAGGTGGTTCACTCACCTTCCTCACCAGCTACCTGCCAGGTGGTTCACACACCTTCCTCACCAGCTACCTGCCAGGTGGTTCACACACCTTCCTCACCAGCTACCTGCCAGGTGGTTCACACTCCTTCCTCACCAGCTACCTTCCAGGTGGTTCACACACCTTCCTCACCAGCTACCTGCCAGGTGGTTCACACACCTTCCTCACCAGCTACCTGCCAGGTGGTTCACACACCTTCCTCACCAGCTACCTGCCAGGTGGTTCACACCCTTCCTCACCAGCTACCTGCCAGGTGGTTCACACCTTCCTCACCAGCTACCTACCAGGTGGTTCACACACCTTCCTCACCAGCTACCTGCCAGGTGGTTCACACACCTTCCTCACCAGCTACCTACCAGGTGGTTCACTCACCTTCCTCACAAGCTACCTGCCAGGTGGTTCACACACCATCACCTTCTTTTATTTATTCATCTTGTTATTATGTTATACTGATATTTTGATTTCTTGGCACTGAGGACATTTTTCAGGAATGTATCTATGAGAGAGAGAGAGAGAGAGAAAAGAGAGAGAGAGAGAGAGAGAATAGTTATTGTGGTGGTGAATGTTGGTGTTGGTAATGTTGGTAGTGGTTGTAGTGGCAATAACTGTTCTTCAACCAAGAGAGTTATCAGGAAGTGGAACAATCTTGAGAGTGATGTAGTGGAGGCAGGATCTATGCATAGGTTTAAGAAGAGGTATGATAAGGCTCTTAGAGAGGAGAGAGAGTAGCCCTAGTAGCGATCAGCGAAGAGGCTGGATCAGGAGCTGTGAATCGACCCCTGCAACCACAAATACATTAGTACACACACACAATTTAAGTGTCACACTAGTGTTGAGGATGGTATAAGAGAGGTCGGTGTTGGTAGGTACAAGATGTGTGTATACCATCAACTTGTATACCATCAACTTGTATACCATCAACTTGTATACCATCAACTTGTATACCATCAACTTGTATACCATCAACTTGTATACCATCAACTTGTATACCATCAACTTGTATACCATCAACTTCCTCCAGAATGTGATTTGGACAACACCTGACACGCCTATAACTGTGTATGTGTAATTTTACTTGTACGCAAGTGTCAGCACGTAGAGGCACGCTAAGTCACATGTAGGCACGTGTAGTCACGTGTATGCACATGCCTAGCAAACACACATCACTGACACGAACCAACTCACGAAAAGTAAAAGAAATATAAGTGCTTTATATTTTTGTCCTTAAAGTGAAGACCCTCTTCAGCAGATTAGAAGGTGTGTATGACATGAAACTTGTATCAAACGTCAGGTCACATGACGTACGTCAGGTCACATGACGCACATCAGGTCAAATGATACAACTCCATTTCATGAGCAAGTGACTTTAGGACAAGAGTAGTGATAGCATCAGGTTTCCACTGGCCTTGCCAGATGTTGAAAATGAGTCATCATGATGCAATCATTGCAGACCGAGGTTTTTGCCCTTGTATGTACACTTTGTTGTGTAAATATATAGGAAGCTGCTTACCAGTTAGTGTTATGGTTTTCACCCTGGTGGCAAACTGTTGAACTGTCTTGTTTATGTTTGATACAGTATAACGGATGACTTAAAGAAGTACAAAGGATGACTAAAATAAGCACAAGGGATGACTAAAATAAGCACAAGGGATGACTAAAAGAAGCACAAGGGATGACTAAAAGAAGCACAAGGGATGACTTAAATAAACACAATGTTAAAAGAAGTGTTTAATACAAGTATCATAAGAACAAGAAGATGGTGTTATAAGAGCATTTACTGAACTGATGTAGGAAGCTGTGGTCAGTTACTTACCCGTTGTCATAGGCACTTGTTGAGACACTTAGCTTGTGTTTGTGTTACACTACCACCGTTATGTTAGTCCGGCATCCTCAGAACCACGCACCAGAACGCACACATCGCGCACACACACGCAACATTCGTGATTGCAGGCAACATTCGTGATCACAAGCAACATTCGTCAGACTAACAAATCTTAAAATGGCAGTCCACAATTCAAACAAAAGCATCATTGAGGAGACACACTGCACGAGAGATGGACACCCATCACGAAGCACAACTCCAGAACCGAACCTTAAATTGAAGAAGAATGTACGAGAGCTAGAAAAGCTTCAGAGCTTTGCAACAACATGGTACTCTGACACACTATGACGACCCTAGAAGCTTCGGAAGTCTGCAACAACCTTGTTGCAGATTTCCGAAGTACTCTAACGACCCTAGAAGCTTCGGAAGTCTGCAACAACACTTGTTGCAGACTTCCGAAATATTCTAACGACCCTAGAAGCTTCGGAAGTCTGCAACAACACTTGTTGCAGACTTCCGAAATACTCTAACGACCCTAGAAGCTTCGGAAGTCTGCAACAACCTTGTTGCAGACTTCCGAAATACTCTAACGACCCTAGAAGCTTCGGAAGTCTGCAACAACACTTGTTGCAGACTTCTGAAGTACTCTAACGACCCTAGAAGCTTCGAAGTCTGCAACAACACTTGTTGCAGACTTCTGAAGTACTCTAACGACCCTAGAAGCTTCGGAAGTCTGCAACAACACTTGTTGCAGACTTCTGAAGTACTCTAACGACCCTAGAAGCTTCGGAAGTCTGCAACAACACTTGTTGCAGACTTCTGAAGTACTCTAACGACCCTAGAAGCTTCGGAAGTCTGCAACAACGGTTGTTGCAGACTTCTGAAGTACTCTAACGACCTAGAAGCTTCGAAGTCTTTCAACAACACTTGTTGCAGACTTCTGAAGTACTCTAACGACCTAGAAGCTTCGAAGTTTGCAACAACACTTGTTGCAGACTTCTGACAAGTATTTGAACACACTGAGACTTGAGAAGCTTCGGAAGTCTGCAACAACACTTGTTGCAGACTTCTGAAGTACTCTGACGCACACAGAAGTGCGTTATGAACCGTGGTAACTGATACTTGTCAGTGATCAAAATCCCATGGATCAAAACGTTTTCTATGTGGTAACCACATACCTCTTGATGACGCAGGCAACACTACACTATGTGGTAACCACATATCTCCTGATGACGCAGGCAACACTACACTATGTGGTAACCACATACCTCCTGATGACGCAGGCAACACTACACTATGTGGTAACCACATACCTCCTGATGACGCAGGCAACACTACACTATGTGGTAACCACATACCTCCTGATGACGCAGGCAACACTACACTATGTGGTAACCACATACCTCCTGATGACGCAGTCAACACTACACTATGTGGTAACCACATACCTCCTGATGACGCAGGCAACACTACACTATGTGGTAACCACATACCTCCTGATGACGCAGGCAACACTACACTATGTGGTAACCACATACCTCCTCATGATGCAGTCAACTCTACACTATGTGGTAACCACATACCACCTCATGACGCAGGCAACACTACACTATGTGGTAACCACATACCTCCTGATGACGCAGGCAACACTACACTATGTGGTAACCACATACCTCCTGATGACGCAGGCAACACTACACTATGTGGTAATCACATACCACCTCATGACGCAGGCAACACTACACTATGTGGTAATCACATACCACCTCATGACGCAGGCAACACTACACTATGTGGTAATCACATACCTCCTGATGACGCAGGCAACACTACACTATGTGGTAACCACATACCTCCTGATGACGCAGGCAACACTACACTATGTGGTAACCACATACCTCCTGATGACGCAGGCAACACTACACTATGTGGTAATCACATACCTCCTCATGATGCAGTCAACTCTACACTATGTGGTAACCACATACCACCTCATGACGCAGGCAACACTACACTATGTGGTAACCACATACCTCAACGACGCAAGCATCATAGTCTCATTGGGCAAGAAAACTCATGAAGCAAGACAACATTGCCACATCTCATGTGGAAACCAGCACTGCTTCCTTCCCAGCTCTACCGCCTCAGTGTACATGTACACCTGGACAGTGTACCTCGTCAGTGTATGTGTACACCTCGCCAGTGTATAATGTACCTCGTTGGTGTATTATACACCTCGTCAGTGTATAATGTACCTCGTTGGTGTATTATACACCTCGTCAGTGTATAATGTACCTCGTTGGTGTATTATACACCTCACCAGTGTATAATGTACCTCGTTGGTGTATTATACACCTCGTCAGTGTATAATGTACCTCGTTGGTGTATTATACACCTCGTCAGTGTAATATACACAAGCCTGCTCATACAGTAACAGCTACCTAGGAACGAAGAATACTGTAGACCACTGCTATTACGTACACCTGGCCAGAGAGTGTACAGGCGTCACCTAAGTCTGCACTCATAAATAAAACTATAATAATAATAAGAATAAATACAAGGTATTAAATAGCTCAGGGATCTTCTGACTCATTTCAAACGAATAACCCGCACACACGAGACAGAAAACCTTATGATGACGTTTCGGTCCGACCTGGACCATTGTGGTTAATGGTCCAGGTTGGACTGAAACGTCGTCTTAAGTTTCATCCAGTAGGCCTGTTGCAGTGCTCCTTATTGTGTTCCTATGAGTTTCTTATGATCGGGTTATTTGTGTATTGTTCCAGTCACGGTATTGCTACTTTTTTGTTGTTTACTTCTAGTCTAAGATCAAAGATTAAATATCCATTTTAAGTATTAAAGTATCCCTGACTGGTGACACAGCCATTTAATTGACCATGGTATAGTCGACAGGTTTTAAACTCCATTAACCAACTTTTCAAACCACAAACTTCAGACTTAAGTTTTACATCTTACCACATGGAAAGTCCCACAACTTGCTTGGTCACTAAGTCTGAGAATATTATTGTGAGTGAGAACACTTACTGTAACACTTTAAGTTGCTTCACTACGAGGAAAGTAACACTAAGTTGCTTTACTACGAGCAAAGTAACACTAAGTTTCTTCACTACGAGCAAAGTAACACTAAGTTTCTTCACTACGAGCAAAGTAACACTATGTTGCTTCACTACGAGCAAAGTAACACTATGTTGCTTCACCACGTATAAAGTAACACTATGTTGCTTCACCAAGTGGAAAGTAACACTATGTTGCTTCACCACGTATAAAGTAACACTATGTTGCTTCACCACGTATAAAGTAACACTATGTTGCTTCACCACGTATAAAGTAACACTATGTTGCTTCACCACGTATAAAGTAAACCCAGAATATTTACACTGAACAACAAAAGTACACTTTTAAAAGTACACAATGATTCACAATGTTTATAAGACCGTGGAAACAATCTTGACGTGGATTATATTATCCCCCGAAGCTGCTAGTTATTGTGCACGTCACACCCATGGTGTGGAGGGCACGTCACACCCATGGTGTGGAGGGCACGTCACACCCATGGTGTGGAGGGCACGTCACACCCATGGTGTGGAGGGCACGTCACACCCATGGTGTGGAGGGCACGTCACACCCATGGTGTGGAGGGCACGTCACACCCATGGTGTGGAGGGCACGTCACACCCATGGTGTGGAGGGCACGTCACACCCATGGTGTGGAGGGCACGTCACACCCATGGTGTGGAGGGCAGCGCAAGAGCATACAAATTTAGGATATTTGTTTAGTATCTTTGGTATCTTATTTTAATTACTACGATGCCATGACATATCACGTTGGTTATTGTGCTATGTCAATAGATGGTCAATTAAGCACGTAGTGTTTAAGTGACCACAAGACTGGTCATGTACTTTGCGTCTGGCTTAATGAAGTAAATTAATAACTTTAATCCATCACTTTCATACGAAACTCCATCATACAACTAATGGGGAAAAAGAGGTTGCTAGCGGACTCAGCTCATACATAGAGGTCCGTGGTTCGATACCCGGTACGTGTGGAAACATTAGGTGTTTCCTTAAGACACCTGCTGTCCATGTTCACCTAGCAGTAAAATAGGTACCTGGGTGTTAGTCGACTGGTGTGGGTCGCATCCTGGGACAAAATTGACCTAATTTGCCCGAAATGCTCTGCATAACAAGCGGCTTTCTATATAGTAGTATGTCATTGATGTCAGCTAGACCTGTATACCTTGTACATGTAGAAATAAAGATTATTATTAATATTATGATTATTGTTGTTATCGTGTCACTAACATGTGTGAAGACTGTCACAGTATCTGTAAACAATGCAGCCATTTTGAAAATGTTTTAGTGTAGAGGTGTCGTGTGTAGGAGCTGGCTTGCTAGTCTTGCTGCAACACCCAAGAGAGATCAGCAAGCATTGTGAGACTTCCTCTACCTTCATAGTGTTTCCACTGCTGCAACACCTGCATGCAATCTTTCACATTGCTCACTCACATCAGTTAGGTTGTGAGAGAGTTAGTTTAATATCTCTACACAAATAACCCGCACATATGAGAGAGGAGATTACGACGACGTTCCGACCCGACTTGGACCATTTACAAAGTCACACTGTGTGACTTTGTAAATGTGCGGGTTATATGTGTATATTTCTTTTTATTTAAAGGCTGAAAACGAAATAAAAACGTAAAAGCTTATACAAAGCATTCAAGGGGCCAGGCAAAGATTAGGTCTGTGTTATCGTACGCCCTCAAAAATACAAAGCCCGGTGTATTATACACAAAACTAGCGACTGGTTCATGATATACACGCACCCGTTTAAAAAAAAATCGTATAAATCATTATTGTTAATTTGCATGATTTTTTTATTTGTTTTATGTCGTTGTTAACGTTGTCAGGAAATGTGAATGGTGTGTTGTCTTGGTACAACAGGATAACCTAGACAACAACACACTGTCATTATCACTCTTATTATGATGTCTCGGTAGATATTAACTGATGTTGAGAGAGAGACAGACAGAGAGAGAAAGCCAGAGACAGAGGGAGGGAGAGAGAGAGAGGATGTAGGTAACAGCTCTTAGCTTGTAAATAAAGTTAGGAACCCTAAACCTAACCTTGTAAAACCCTGTGTAAAAGAGAGAGAAAGCTCTCCTATCTGTACTATCCTATTTGTGGTTGCTGGGGTCGATACTCTGCTCCTGGACCTGGCTTCTCCCCTGACCGCTACTGTGTGTGTGTGTGTGTGTGTGTACTCACCTATTTGTACTCGCCTATTTGTGGCTGCAGGGGGTCAATTCACAGCTCCTGGCCCCGCCTTTTCGCTGGTCGCTACTAGGTCCAATCTCCCTAGTCCATGAGCTTTATCGTATCTCTTCTTAAAGCTATGTATGGATCCTGTTCCACTTCCCGACAACTCTTTGACTGAAGAAATACTTCCTAACATCCCTGTGACTCATGAGTTTTCAACTTCCAGTTGTGACCCCTTGTTGCTGTGTCCCATCTCTGAAACATTCTGTCCCTATCCACCTTGTCAATTCCTCTCAGTATTGTATATGTCGTTATGTCCTCACTATCCCCCCTGTCGTCCAGTGTCGTCAGGTTGATTTTCCTTACCCTCTCCTCGTAAGACCCCTTCGCTCCGGGACTAGTCTTGGTACAAAATTTTGCACTTTCTCTAATTTCTTGATGTGCTTGAGCAGGTGTGGGTTCTATACGGGTGCTGCATCCTCCAATATCGGCCTGACGTACACAGTGTACAGTTTCTTGAACGATTCCTTACTCAGGTGTCGAAAAGCCATTCTCAGGTTTGCCAGGCGCCCATACGCTGCAGCAGTTATTTGGCTGATGTGTTCCTCAGGAGATGTGCTTAGTATTATACTCACCCCAAGATCCTTTTTCTTGAGTGACGTTTGTAGTCTTTGGTCATTTAGGCTGTACTTTGTCTGCGGTCTTCTTTGACCTTCAAAACTGCACTTAGTTGGACCAAGCTTGCAGCCTATCCAGATCCTTTTGTAGTCCTACCTGATCTTCATACGCATTAGCTTCACATCGTCCACAAACAGGGACACCTCTGAATTTATCCCTTCCGTTATGTCATCCACATATACTTACAAGAAACGGCACCGGCCCTGGGACTGACCCTTGTGGAACCCCGCTCGTCACAGCCGCCCACTCTCGTTGTTTCCTTTCTGTCAGGTATTCTCTGATCCATTGCAGTGCCTTTCCTGTTATTCCTACCTACTCCTCTAGTTTTTGAACTAATCTCTTGTGCTGAACTGTGTCGAAAGCCTTCTTACAGTCCAAGAAAATGCGGTCTACCCAGCCCTCTCTCTCCTACCTTACTTTTGTCACCTTGTAAAACTCTAGTAGGTTTGTGACACAGGATTTCCCTTCCCTGAAACCGTGCTTTTTATCGTGCATAAACTCATTCCTTTCTAGGTGCTCCATCACTTTTCTACTGATAAGATTCTCTATGACATTGCATACTATACATGTCAGTGACACTGGTGTGCAGTTTAATGCTACCTGTCTGTCTCACTTCTTAAAAACTGGGACTACATTTGCTGTCTTCCACACCTCAGGTAGTTGTGTTGTTTCGATAGATGTGTTGAAGATTGTTAGTGGCACACGCAGCTCCTCTGCTCCCGCTCTCAGGACTCACGGAGAGATGCTGTCCGGCCCCACATCGCCTTTGAGGTATCTAATTCACTTAGCAGCCTCATCACCTCCTCCTCGGTTGTGTGTATTATGTCCAGCACTTGGTGTACTCTTCCATCCCAGTTTGCTTTAGTCCTTGCTGTCTCCACTTAAAGTACTGCCTTAAATCTCATGTTGAGCTCTTCACATATTTCTCAGTCGTTTCTTGTCATCTTTCTTCCTTCCTTCCTTAACCTGATTACCTGGTCCTTGACTGTTGTGTCCCATCTCTGAAACATTTTAGTCCTGTCCACCTTGTCAATTCCTTTCACTATTTTATATGTTGTTATCATGTCTTCCCTATTCCTTCCATCCTTTTGTGTCATCAGGTTGAGTTCCCTTAATCTCTCTTCATAAGACATACCCCTTAGTTCTGGGACTAGTCATGTTGCAAACTTTTGCACTTTCTCCAATTTCTTGATGTGTCTGACCAGGTGTGGGCTGCATACTGTTATTGCATAATCCAATATGGGTCTGACGTACACTGTGTATAGTGTTGTGAATGACTCCTAACTTTGATGTCGAAATGCTATTCTCAGATTTGCCAGGCCCCCACATGCTACAGGGGTTATTTGGCTGATGTGCGCCTCAGATATATTCGGTATAATGCTCACCCCATGATCTTTTTCGTTAAGTGAGGTTTTCAGCCTTTGATCTCCTAGCCTGTACTCCGTCTGCAGTTTTCTTTGTCTTTCCCCAAGCTTCAGGACTTTGCACTTGGTGGGGTTCAACTCCAGATCCCCTTGTAATCTTACGAGATCCTCGTCCGCTTGTATTCTCCTCATTAGTGTCACATCATCAGCGAGCAGGGAGACCTCTCAATCTATTTCTTCCATCATATATACAAGAAACAGCACCGGGCCCAGGACTGACTCTTGTGGAACCCCACTCGACGCATGCACCCACTCTGACACCTCTTCTCGTACCAACACGCGTTGTTTCCTTCCTGTCAGGTATTCCCTGATCTACTGCAGTACTTTTCCTGCTATTCCTGTCTGCTCCTCTAGTTTTTCAACCAGTCTCTTGTGTGGTACTGTATCGAAAGCCTTCTTACAGTGTGTGTGTGTGTGCTCACTTATACTCACCTATATATGGTACAAAGGTTGATTCGTAGCTCCTGGCGCAGCCTATTCGCTGGTGTGTGTGTGTGTGTGTGTGCAGATAACTTAACAATCATAATAATACTATTGACAAGAAGAGGACGTAAACGCTAAGTTTATTCTGAAGGATAACCCACACCGGATATTACCCTCCCCTCCCTCCCTCCCTCCCAGGGGCAACACTACCCACACGGGATGCTACCCTCCCTCCCTCCCTTAATCCCCAGGGCAACACTACCCACATAGGATGTTACCCTCCCTCCCTCAATTCCTCCCCAGGGCAACACAACCCCTCACGGGATACTAACCCACTTCCTCTCCCTCCCTCCCCAGGGCAACTCTACCCACACGTCACAGATTCCGGTGAACCAGCCAGATAAGCCGCAGGCTTCTCTCTCAGTTCCCGAACCAGCTAGCAAAGCCACAGGCTTCTCTCTCAGTTCCCGAACCAGCTAGCAAAGCCACAGGCTTCTCTCTCAGTTCCCGAACCAGTCAGCAAGACCACAAGCCTCTCTCAGTTCCCGAACCAGTCAGCAAGACCACAAGCCTCTCTCAGTTCCCGAACCAGTCAGCAAGACCACAAGCCTCTCTCAGTTCCCGAACCAGTCAGCAAGACCACAAGCCTCTCTCAGTTCCCGAACCAGTCAGCAAGACCACAAGCCTCTCTCAGTTCCCGAACCAGTCAGCAAGACCACAAGCCTCTCTCAGTTCTCGAACCAGTCAGCAAGACCACAAGCCTCTCTCAGTTCCCGAACCAGTCAGCAAGACCACAAGCCTCTCTCAGTTCCCGAACCAGTCAGCAAGACCACAAGCCTCTCTCAGTTCCCGAACCAGTCAGCAAGACCACAAGCCTCTCTCAGTTCTCGAACCAGTCAGCAAGACCACAAGCCTCTCTCAGTTCCCGAACCAGTCAGCAAGACCACAAGCCTCTCTCAGTTCCCGAACCAGTCAGCAAGACCACAAGCCTCTCTCAGTTCCCGAACCAGTCAGCAAGACCACAAGCCCTCTCAGTTCCCGAACCAGTCAGCAAGACCACAAGCCTCTCTCAGTTCCCGAACCAGTCAGCAAGACCACAAGCCTCTCTCAGTTCCCGAACCAGTCAGCAAGACCACAAGCCTCTCTCAGTTCCCGAACCAGTCAGCAAGACCACAAGCCTCTCTCAGTTCCGACCAGGCTTAGAAAAAACAAAGACTCACTGGGGTACTGTATACTACTACACATGTCAAACCTGCATGAAGCACAGATGTTAGACCTGGGCACCTGCATGAAGCACACATGTTAGACATGGGTACCTGCATGAAGCACACGTTAGACCTGGGCATCTGTATGAAGCACACATGTTAAACCTGGGCACCTGCATGAGGCACACATGTTAGACCTGGGCACCTGCATGAAGCACACATGTTAGACCTGGGCACCTGCATGAAGCACACATGTTAGACCTGGGCACCTGCATGAAGCACACATGTTAGACCTGGGCACCTGCATGAAGCACACATGTTAGACCTGGGCACCTGCATGAAGCACACATGTTAGACCTGGGCACCTGCATGAAGCACACATGTTAGACCTGGGCACCTGCACGAAGCACACATGTTAGACCTGGGCACCTGCATGAAGCACACATGTTAGACCTGGGCACCTGCATGAAGCACATGCTAGACCTGGGCACCTGCATGAAGCACATGCTAGACCTGGGTACCTGTATGAAACACACATGTTAGACCCAGCACCTGCATGAGGCACACATGTTACACCTGGGCACCTGTATGAAGCACACATGTTAGACCTGGGCACCTGTATGAAGCACACATGTTACACCTGGGCACCTGTATGAGGCATACATGTTACACCTGGGCACCTTCATGAAGCACACATGTTACACCTGGGCACCTGCATGAAGCACACATGTTAGACCTGGACACCTGCATGAAGCACACATATTAGACCTGGGCACCTGCATGAAGCACACGTTACACCTGGACACCTGCATGAAGCACACATGTTAGACCTGGACACCTACACGAAGCACACATGGAAGCACACATGTTAGACCTGGGCACCTGCATGAAGCACACAAGTTAGACCTGGGTGCCTGCATGAAGCACACATGTTAGACCTGGGCACCTGCATGAAGCACACAAGTTAGACCTGGGTACCTGCATGAAGCACACGTTAGACCTGGGCACATGTATGAAGTACACATGTTTGACCTGGGCACCTGCATGAGGCACACATGTTACACCTGGGCACCTGCATGAAGCACACATGTTAGACCTGGGCACCTGCATGAAGCACACATGTTAGACCTGAGCACCTGCATGAAACACACATGTTAGACCTGGGCACCTGCATGAAACACACATGTTAGACCTGGGCACCTGCATGAAGCACACATGTTAGACCTGGGCACCTGCATGAAGCACACATGTTAGACCTGGGCACCTGCATGAAGCACACATGTTAGACCTGGGCACCTGCATGAAGCACACATGTTAGACCTGGGCACCTGCATGAAGCACACATGTTAGACCTGGGCACCTGCACGAAGCACACATGTTAGACCTGGGCACCTGCATGAAGCACACATGTTAGACCTGGGCACCTGCATGAAGCACATGCTAGACCTGGGTACCTGTATGAAACACACATGTTAGACCTGGGCACCTGCATGAGGCACACATGTTACACCTGGGCACCTGTATGAAGCACACATGTTAGACCTGGGCACCTGTATGAAGCACACATGTTACACCTGGGCACCTGCATGAGGCATACATGTTACACCTGGGCACCTTCATGAAGCACACATGTTACACCTGGGCACCTGCATGAAGCACACATGTTAGACCTGGACACCTGCATGAAGCACACATATTAGACCTGGGCACCTGCATGAAGCACACGTTAGACCTGGGCACCTGTATGAAGCACACATGTTAGACCTGGACACCTACATGAAGCACACATGTTAGACCTGGACACCTACACGAAGCACACATGGAAGCACACATGTTAGACCTGGGCACCTGCATGAAGCACACAAGTTAGACCTGGGTACCTGCATGAAGCACACATGTTAGACCTGGGCACCTGTATGAAGTACACATGTTTGACCTAGACACCTGCATGAGGCACACATGTTACACCTGGGCACCTGCATGAAGCACAATGTTAAACCTGAGTACCTGCATGAAGCACACATGTTAGACCTGGACACCTGCATGAAGCACACATGTTAGACCTTATGCACATGCATGGAGCATACATGTTAGACCTGGCTCATCTGCATTTAGCACACATGTTAGACTTGGGCACCTGCATGAAGCACACATGTTAGACCTGGGCACTTGCATAGAGCACACATGTCAGACCTGGGGTACCTGCATGAAGCACACAAATGATTAAAACACCTACATGGAACACACAAGTGGTCAAAACACCTGCATGAATCACACAAATGATCACAACACCTCCAAAGAACCCACAACTGATCAAAACACCTGCAAGGAACCCACAACTGATCAAAACACCTGCAAGGAACCCATAACTGATCAAAACACCTGCAAGGAACCCACATCTGATCAAAACACCTGTAAGGAACCCACAACTGATCAAAACACCTGCAAGGAACCCACAACTGATCAAAATACATGCAAGGAACCCACAACTGATCAAAACACCTTCAAGGAACCCACAACTGATCAAAACACCTTCAAGGAACCCACAACTGATCAAAACACCTGCAAGGAACCCACAACTGATCAAAACACCTGCATGGAACCCACAACTGATCAAAACACCTGCATGGAACCCACAACTGATCAAAACACCTGCAAAGAACCCACAACTGATCAAAACACCTGCATGGAACCCACAACAACAACAATAATAATAATAATAATAATAATAACAATAATAATAACAACAACAATAATAATAATAATACTATTAATAATAATAATAATAATAATAATAATAATAATAATAATAATAATAATAATAATAATAATAGCAAATAATAGCAATAATAATAATAATAATAATAACAATAATAATAATAATAAAAATAATAATAATAATAATAATAATCTTTATTTCTACAAGTACATGATACAACTTATACAGACCATAGCTGACATCAATGACATACTGTTTTATAGAAAGCCGCTTGTTATGCTGAGCATTTCAGGCAAATTAAGTTAACTTTGTTCCCAGGATGCAACCCACACCAGTCGACTAACACCCAGGTACCTACTTACTGCTAGGTGAACATAGACAGCAGGTGTCTTAAGGAAACACGTTCTAGAGGGGAACATAACAATGCAAATGGGTGACAAGGATGTTAGGAAGTACTTCTTCGGCAAAGAGCTTCAAGGCAAGGTACGACAGGCCTCTTCAGGTCAAAAGTGTTTTACTTAATAAGCGGATAAGCACTAAACTCATAAATTTTATACAGCATCCGGGAAATCAGGTGACTTGAACCTGCCTAGCATGGGCAAGTAGGTGACTTGGACATGTCTAGCTTAGGCTAGTACGTGATTTGGACCTAGCTAGCATGGACAAGTAGGCCTGCTGCAGTGTTTCCTCTTTTTTTTACGTTCTTATGTTGGATTCGAGGAAGGAGAGGCCAACTCTAATTCCTGGGATCATAAGCCTCTTTTAACAGCATGTAGTGTTGGGAGCCGGGACTCGACCCCCGCCCAGCACTATAGGGTGAGTACAACCACACCACCATCAACACTGCCCCTTCAACCTGGGTTATGACCGTGTGACCTTTACTGTTACCCCCTCCCCCTTCACCCCCGCACCCCTTCACCCCTTCCTCTCCCCCTACTTCCCCTAACCCCCCGTCCTGGTTGTCACCCCCTCTCCCTGGGACCTTCTCCCTCGTGTGTGTGTGAGTACTCACCTATTTGTGGTTGCAGGGGTCGATTCACAGCTCCCGGTCCCGCCTCTTCGCTGGTCGCTACTAGGTCCACTCTCTACCTGCTCCGAGAGCCTTATCATACCTCTTTTCAAAGCTATGTATGGGTCCTGCCTGCAATACTTCACTCTCCAGATTGTTCCTCTTCCTGACAGCTATGAGGCAGCAGAAATAACTTCCGCGTACCATCACTCTTTTCCTTCCCGTCAGGTATTTCCTAATCCATTGCAGTGCTTTTCCTGTTATTCCTGTCTGATCCTCTACATTTTGCACCAATTTTTTATGCAATACTCTGTTAAAAGGCTTCTTACAATCCAGGAAAATGTAATCTAACCATTCCTCCCTCTGCTGTCTTACTTTTGTCACCTTGTCGTAGAACTCCAGTAGGTTTGTGACACAGGATTTTCCATGCCTGAAGCCGTGCTGATTGTCATGTATGAGCCCATTCCTTTGTAGGTGCTCCACCAGTCTTTTCCTGATAATCTTCCCCATGGCTTTACATACTATACATGTCAGTGACACTGGTCTGTAGTTTAACGCTGCCTGTCTGTCTCCTTTCTTAAAAATTGGGACTAAATTTGGTGTCTTGCACACCTCTGGAGTTGCTCTATTTCGACAGACTTACCTAAGTTTGTTGTGGCACACACAGCGCCTCTGCTCCCTCTCTCAGGACCCACGGAGAGATGTCTGGTCCCATCACCTTTGAGGTATCTAGCTCACTTAGCAGCCTCGTCACCTCCATCACGGTTGTGTGTATTATGTCCACTGAAAATACTTCCTTAAATCTTGTGTTGAGTTCTTCACATACTTCTCGGTGGTTTCTTGTGATCTCTCCTCCTTCCTTCCTTAAGCTGATCACCTGGTCCTTGACTGTTGTTTTCTTCCTGATGTGGCTGTACAACAGCTTTAAGTCAGATTTGGTTTTCAGTGATATATCATTCTCAAACTGCCGCTGGACCTCCCTTCTTATCCATGCATATTCTTTTCTGGCTCGTCGGCTCAGCTCCTGGTCTGGTGGCTAAAGTTCTCGCTTCACACGGCGAGGGTCTGCGTTCGATTCCCAGCGCGGGTAGAAACATTGGGCGTGTTTCTTTACACCGGTTGTCTATGTTCACCCATCAGTAAAATAGGTACCTGTGTGTTAGTGGACTGGTGTGGGTCGCATCCTGGGACAATGACCTAATTTGCGGGAAATGCTCAGCATAACAAGGGCTTTCTATATAATTGTATGTAATTGATGTCAGCTATGGTCTGTATACCTTGTGCATGTACTTGTAGTAAATAAATATATTTTAATTATATTGTATTATTATTATACATGTGTGTGTGTACTCACCTAGTTGTGGTTGAAGAGGTCGAGTCATAGTTCTTGGCCCCCACCTCTTCACTGGGTCGCTACTAGGTCCACTCCCTTCTCCATGATCTTTATCATACCTCTTCTTAAAGCTGTGTGGATCCTTCTGATTGTTCCACTTCCTGACAACTCCATGACTGAAGAAATACTTCCTAACATCCCTGTGACTCATCTGAGTTTCCAACTTCCAGTTGCGACTCCTTGTTGCTGTGTCACATCTCTGAGGCATCGTGTTCCTATCAACCTTGTTAATTCCTCTCAGTATTTTATGTCGTTATCATGTCCCCTCTATCCCTCCTGTTCTCTAGTGTCGTCAGGTCGATTTCCCTTAACCTCTTCTCGTAGGACATGCCCCTTATCTCCTTGACTAGTCTTGTTGCAAACTTTTGCATTTTCTCTAATTTCTAGATGTGCTTGACCAGGTGTGGGTTCCATACTGGTGCTGCATACTCGAATATGGGCCTGACGTACACGGTGTACAGAGTCTTGAATGACTCAATACCTAGATGTCAAAACGCTATTCTTAGGTTTGCCAGGTGCCCATATGCTGCAGCAGTTATGTGGTTGATGTGTGCCTCGGGAGATGTGCTCGGCATGATGCTCACCCCAAGATCCTTTTCCTTGAGTGAGTTTTGCAACCCTTCACCTCCTAGGCTGTACTCCGTCTGCGGTCTTCTTTGTCCTTCCTCAAATTTCATGACTTTGCACTTACTGGGGTTCAACTCCAGGAGCCATTTGTCGGACCAGGTTTTGGTGCGTGTGTATTGACCTATTTGTGTTTGCAGGGGTCGAGTCTCGGCCCCTGTCCTTGCCTCTTAATTTACCACTTGTCAGGTTCACTTCGTGTTAGGTTCGACGGAGCCGCCTTCTTTACCTCGATGTCAAGGTCACACCACAGCCTCACTACTTTAATGCTAAAGAAATACTTCCTGACATTCTGTGACTCATCTCTCTTTAATAATAATAACAATTACAAATTACGCGCTAAACCCGTATGGGTCATAGAGTGCATCTGTGCCTTTAACCTTCAACTATGCCCTCGTGTACCTGTTTTCTGTCTCTCTGATAGTCTATCCATGTTACTCCTATCAAGTTCTCTGAGTATTTTGTATGTCATTATCATATCTCTGCGTTCTAATGTCATAATTTTCACAGTTCTTGTAGTGTGTCCTCACTGCTCCTGTGTCTCAGCTCAGGAACAAGCCTGGAGTCTACCTGGAGGGTGTTCCGGGGGTCAACGCCCCCGCGACCCCGGTCCATGACCAGTCTCCTTGCATACCTCTATACTTTCTCCGGGTCTTCAAAATACTTAAAGCTTCCTGGATTTCCTGCTCTATTTTCTGAAACATTGCAAGCTCCTGATAATGTGTTGATTGCAACACCAAAAACCTAGAGCTATTATTCAACTCCCCTTGTACCTAGAGCTATCATTCAACTCCCCTTGTACCTAGAGCTATAATTCAACTCCCCTCGTACCTAGAGCTATCATTCAACTCCCCTTGTACCTAGAGCTATAATTCAACTCCCCTTGTACCTAGAGTTATCATTCAACTCCCCTTGTACCTAGAGCTATCATTAAACTCTCCTTGTACCTAGAGCTATCATTCAACTCCCCTTGTACCTAGAGCTATCATTAAACTCTCCTTGTACCTAGAGCTATCATTCAACTCCCCTTGTACCTAGAGCTATCATTCAACTCCCCTTGTACCTAGAGCTATCATTCAACTCCCCTTGTACCTAGAGCTATCATTCAACTCCCCTTGTACCTAGAGCTATCATTCAACTCCCCTTGTACCTAGAGCTATCATTCAACTCCCCTTGTACCTAGAGCTATCATTCAACTACCCTTGTACCTAGAGCTATCATTCAACTCCCCTTGTGGTGATTTTGCGTCTTTTATCGCTGGTTCGCGATCACTGGATCAATCAGGCGAGAGTTGCACGCTGGTGCAAGATGGACCCGACATATGTTGTATAAAGGGTGGTGACTGTCAATTCATGCAACAGTCTGAGCCAACTCTCCGCCAGAGAGAGTAGGCTCAGGCATGTCACCAGGACACACATAACAGGCTAATCCTGTGATGTGTGTCCTGGTGATATGCTCGGCACTATGCTCACCCCGAGGTCCTCCTCCTTTAATGAGGTCTGCAGCCTCTGTTCCCAGAAATTGTACTCCGTGTCCGGTTTTCTTGCTCCTCAAGATTTCGAGTGTTCCTTATCATTACAATGAACATTGTTTGCAATGGAATAAACCCAAGTATAACAGTGTAATAATGTTGAACGTTTGCAACATGAAAGTTTGCAACACAATGTTTACATAAAAAATTACTTCAATGTATATTGTCTACAACAATAACAATAATAATTAATAATAATAATGACTATAATGTATATTGTTTACAATAACAATGACTATAATGCATGCTGTTTACAATGGAAATAAATGGTATAAAATACCGACACAATGGATCTGTTTGTGACTTGATAAAGCCCACTGCGTGGGCGAAACGTTGTCAATAAAGGCTCACATTATACTGTTTATGTGTTTATATTTCCATGCTGTTTACAATATTAATAATTTCGTGGCATATTTTAAATACACAATATTACTAAACAAGGTAAACATGGACACTAATATATATGTGAAGATGAAGATAATATACTCGAGGCAGGTGTTTATATTGTGTGGTTCCTCACCCGTGTGAACCACGACTACCACTAGTGGTTCATCACCCGTGTGAACCACGACTACCACTAGTGGTTCCTCACCCGTGTGAACCACAACTACCACTAGTGGTTCCTCACCCGTGTGAACCACGACTACCACTAGTGGATCCTAATCCGTGTGAACCACAACTACCACTAGTGGTTCATCACCCGTGTGAACCACGACTACCACTAGTGGTTCCTCACCCGTGTGAACCACGACTACCACTAGTGGTTCATGATCCGTGTGAACCACGACTACCACTAGTGGATCCTGATCCGTGTGAACCATGACTACCACTAGTGGTTCCTGATCCGTGTGAACCACGACTACCACTAGTGGATCCTGATCCGTGTGAACCACGACTACCACTAGTGGTTCCTGATCTGTGTGAACCACGACTACCACTAGTGGATCCTGATCCGTGTGAACCATGACTACCACTAGTGGTTCCTGATCCGTGTGAACCACGACTACCACTAGTGGTTCCTGATCCGTGTGAACCACGACTACAACTAGTGGATCCTGATCCGTGTGAACCACGACTACCACTAGTGGTTCCTGATCCGTGTGAACCACGACTACCACTAGTGGATCCTGATCCGTGTGAACCACGACTACCACTAGTGGATCCTGATCCGTGAGCCACTACCACTAGTGGTTCCTGATACGTGTGAACCACGACTACCACTAGTGTATCCTGATCCGTGTGAACCACGACTACCACTAGTGGATCCTGATCCGTGTGAACCACTACCACTAGTGGTTCCTGATACGTGTGAACCACGACTACCACTAGTGGATCCTGATCCGTGTGAACCACGACTACCACTAGTGGTTCCTGATCCGTGTGAACCACGACTACCACTAGTGGTTCCTCACCCGTGTGAACCACTACCACTAGTGGATCCTGATCCGTGTGAACCACAACTACCACTAGTGGATCCTGATCCGTGTGAACCACGACTACCACTAGTGGATCCTGATCCGTGTGAACCACTACCACTAGTGGTTCCTGATACGTGTGAACCACGACTACCACTAGTGGATCCTGATCCGTGTGAACCACGACTACCACTAGTGGATCCTGATCCGTGTGAACCACGACTACCACTAGTGGTTCCTGATCCGTGTGAACCACGACTACCACTAGTGGTTCCTCACCCGTGTGAACCACTACCACTAGTGGATCCTGATCCGTGTGAACCACAACTACCACTAGTGGATCCTGATCCGTGTGAACCACGACTACCACTAGTGGATCCTGATCCGTGTGAACCACGACTACCACTAGTGGTTCCTGATCCGTGTGAACCACGACTACCACTAGTGGATCCTGATCCGTGTGAACCATGACTACCACTAGTGGTTCCTGATCCGTGTGAACCACGACTACCACTAGTGGTTCCTGATCCGTGTGAACCACGACTACAACTAGTGGATCCTGATCCGTGTGAACAACGACTACCACTATTGGTTCCTGATCCGTGTGAACCACGACTACCACTAGTGGATCCTGATCCGTGTGAACCACGACTACCACTAGTGGTTCATTATCCGTGTGAACCACGACTAGCACTAGTGGATCCTGATCCGTGTGAACCACGACTACCACTAGTGGATCCTGATCCGTGTGAACCACGACTACCAATAGTGGATCCTGATCCGTGTGAACCACGACTACTACTAGTGGTTCATGATCCGTGTGAACCACGACTACCACTAGTGGTTCCTCACCCGTGTGAACCACGACTACCACTAGTGGATCCTGATCCGTGTGAACCACGACTACCACTAGTGGATCCTGATCCGTGTGAAACACGACTACCACTAGTGGTTCCTGATCCGTGTGAACCACGACTACCACTAGTGGTTCCTGATCCGTGTGAACCACGACTTCTACTAGTGGATTTTCACCCGTGTGAACCACAACTTCTACTAGTGGATCTTCACCCGTGTGAACCACGACTGCCACTAGTGGATCTTCACCCGTGTGAACCACGACTGCCACTAGTGGATCTTCACCCGTGTGAACCACGACATCCACTAGTGGATCTTCACCCGTGTGAACCACAACTTCCACTAGTGGATCTTCACCCGTGTGAACCACGACTGCCACTAGTGGATCTTCACCCGTGTGAACCACGACATCCACTAGTGGATCTTCACCCGTGTGAACCACGACTGCCACTAGTGGATCTTCACCCGTGTGAACCACGACTGCCACTAGTGTCATTCAGGTGTAGAGTTATGCATGCAGGTACCTGGTCTAGGTGGTAATGTGAAGGTGTGTGTGCCAGCCTTCCTGCCAGTGTTGACGTCTCACCTTGCCTCTGCCTTCAGCATCAGTGGTGAATATTGCAAGTTATCTTCCCGGTATTTGAGGTGGTCAGTCCCTCAGCCTGGAGTGGAGCTGAACTCTTCTCCAGGCTGAGGGACTCACCACCTTAAATACTTTTACTCCAAGGTTGATGGACTGATTACATCATCTTTATTTCACTACTACACCTGCTGCCTGTGTATCTGACTGAAGAAGTCTACTGTGTAGGCGAAGCGTTGCAAGACTAAAGTAACCCAACTGTTGCATATGTGTCTTATCAAGATGAACTGTGTTAAAGGCTGTTAGTCTCAAACTTTATGTTAATGTTAGTGAGATTTAACCAGCAACCTTTAAAAGATCCTCGTCTTAGTCTCTCTGTCTCTCCCTCTTTTTTTTTACACAGGCTTTGACAAGGTTAGGTTAAGGATCACTAGCTTTATTGACAAGCTATTTACAAGTTAAGGGTTCCTAACTTTATTGACAAGCTAAGAGCTGTTACCTACATCAGCTCATTTGAAAGCATTTTTATTGTTATTAAACATACAAATAGGGAACAGTATGAAGTTGGAGCCATCTATGGGTCAGCATTTTCATTTGGTCAACTGACTTAATCTCGTTGACATCATAATGCTGTACGAATGTGTTCTAGACTCGAGTCATCCTGGGGATAAATGATCTCAGATGAAGTGATGTTCTGGAGAAGGTTACAGCCAGAGTGAAGTTACTGCTTGCTGCCCGTCTTGTGGTACAGAAGCTTGCTTCTCGCTGTACTCAAAGTGGAGCCAAGTGTGGTACTTTGACAATGTTGACCTTCTACATAACATTAAGGCCGCCCACATCCCACCTGTGTTGAAGGCTCTGCTGAAATGACAGATCTATCTAGGATGGGTCCAGGCGAGAGATGAGACGTCTTGCTCTGTCAAGCAGTCGCAGATGAGAGGGGGGGGGCATGCAAACCAAGAAAGTGGAGCATACTCAAGGTGTGAGCGTACTTGTGCCTCATACAGAATCTTACAACCCATACTGTCAAGCAGATGCAAGATACGTGGAAGTACTGTAAGCTTCCTGGCTGCCTTGTTTGCAAGATTTACAACGTGATTCTTCATGGTCAGTTTGGAGTCAAATTTCACCCCAAGGATATCAACTTCTTCCCCAGGTACCAACACTCTCCCATTCATACTTACTACTGCTCCGGCATTACCATCATGGTGCCTAGAGACAATCATTCGGTTTCCCCAAGCTCTCTCTCCCTTTCTCTCTCTCTCTCTCTCTCTCTCTCTCTCTCTCTCTCTCTCTCTCTCTCTCTCTCTCTCACTTTCACTCACTCTCTCCCTCGTTATTACTAATAACATACCTGGGAAAACACACATCCTCACTACATCAACTCACATATATCCGGCTTGAACTCCGTACACGAATATATGAATGGGTAATCTCCACATACACAACAACTACGTGTACAGGAACACCTGCACACCAACACATGGAAATGAACCAGCCTACACGCACACTAGCATACATACACGTCCCCAGAACGTTAAAACATACACACACACACACACAAGAATATTTACACGTGTGTGCAGTGAGATATACGTATATCAAAGTCCATGTGTACTAATATTAAAGAACGCACACACACACACACTCACATAATAAATAGCGAGAGGAATTGACTATGTGGACAGGGCCAGAGATGGGACACAATTGGAAGTTGAAAACTCAGATGAGTCACATGGATGTTAGGAAGAATTTCTTCAGCACTAGAGCTGTCAGGAAGTGGAACAATGTGGAGAGCGATGTAGTGGAGGCAGCATCCATACATAGCTTAAAGAAGAGGTATGACAAGGCTCTTAGAACAGGGAGAGAGTGGACCTAGTAGCGACCAGCAAACAAGCTGGGCCAGGAGCAGCGACTTGACCCCTGAAACTAAAAACAGGTGAATACAAATGGGTGAGTACACACACACAAACAGGGAGGGAGTCCAAGAAGGAGAGTACATCAATGAGTACTGGACACAATGCAATGGGAGCAGAAGTGAAGACACTACTACCTGGAGGGTATTCCGGGGATCAACGCCCCCGCGGCAAGGTCCACGACCAGGCCTCCCAGTGGATCAGGGCCTGATCAAATAGGCTGTTACTGCTGGCCGCACGTAGTCCAACGTACGAACCACAGCCTGGTTGATCCGGTACTGACTTTAGGTATCTGTCCAGCTCCCTCTTGGTAATGCCCCTTATGGGTGGTAGGAGGGTGGTGAACAGTCTTGGGCCCCGGACACTTACGGTGTTTTCTCTTAGTGTACTAATGGTGCCTCTACTTTTCATGGGGCGTATGTTGCATCGGCTATAAAGTCTTTTTCTTTCGTAAGGAGTGATTTCAGTGTGCAGGTTAGGGACCAGTCCCTCTAGGATTTCCCAGATGTATATCTCTCGCCTGCGCTCCACTGAGTACAATAAAGTGCTTCCAGGTGTTCCCAGTAGTTAAGGTGTTTGATGGAACTTATACATGCAGTAAAGGTTCTCTGTACATTCTCTAGATCTGCAATTTCACCTGCCTTGAATGGGGATGTTAATGTACAGCAGTATTATAGCCTAGAGAGAACAAGTGATTTAAGTGATATGTGGGGCAGTTGGTGTTGCAACATTGTTTTTTAAGAAATGAAGAGTGGCACATCTGAGGGTGGAAGAATTTGCAAGAGCTAGAACGACACACTCCATTGGACAAGAGGTTGCGGTATTTTCTGGGACGCTCAAAGTTAAATGTCCCATTTGTTTCCCAATATTCCATGCTTACAGACGCCCCAACCATACAATTTGCACCATTTTGATTTTGGTTGGATACAATTCGTACTGGATGTATTCCCAATTTGTGCAGATCCTAGACCTGCACTACGGTCTTCAATAGCCAAGCCAGAGACACCACCATCTGTTCTTAGGAGGCCACCATTTCCCCCGGAAGAGGACTCCTGCTTTACTACATCTGTAATAGGGGCGATGGCTGTGGTGCCTGTGGTTGAGTCATTAGCCGAATCCGGATTAGCACTAAGGCTGGGGGCTGAGTCTGGGTCAGCCCTAGGGCTGACCCAGACTGAGCTAGTTGATGTTTTTATTTCCTGTATTTTTTCCAGTGGATGTCTACTTATCTTCGGGTCAACTGTTGTAGACTGGACATTCTGAATGTTAAACTTTACTCCTCTCCCCTCCTCCCATGCTCTATATATTTTGTTTAGATTATCCAATAGTTCCTCTTTATTTTCATGCTTATTATTTATTAACCTCTTGAGTACTTTCCTGCTACCTGTCCAGAATTCCACTTCCTTATTGCACAGGTGTCATGATGTTTGGAAAAACAAAGGTTGCATATAATTCTGGATTCTTTCCCAAGAGCCTTTTCACATGTTCCACATGTATACTGTACTGCCATCCTGCATGTATCCTACTGGCAATCTGGGTACCACAAGAACCTGATTTCACTTTACCTTTCAGGTGGTGGGGTGTTAGAGGGTCAATACATGGGTACGTGGGATGTATTTAATACGGAGACTTTCTATCCATTAACAACATTTATGGTGTATAACACAAAGACTTTTCCAATTCGGGTACATTTCCCGAGCTGCACACATACACAAGTAAAGTGCATGTTTACTTGCTAAGATTGGGTTATTGTGGTATGGAGTATATGGTGTTATATGGTGGTATATGGTAGGCCTGTGTGGTTGCCTGGTAGCACTGCCAGACGTATGGCTGTAACACACTGCCCAGGGTACATGGCACTTCTCACATGAGATGCCACATTTTAGTTTAAAATACTTCCATTATGTTTAATCACTATCCTTAAGTTGTTGTCCCACTGACAATTTAGACTCACTAGGTCTCTCCACTATGTATTGGTATCCTAGTCAATTCATTATATGTGGTAACTCAAACCTTTGTGTGTACAGTGAGACACATGTCAACACCAGGACGAGTAGATTGTCCCACACTGATACACTTCACTATTTTTTGGTTTCTTTTATTTTATTACTGGTATTTTATCACTGCTGTACACTGGTTAACAAAGGATATACACTATACTATATTACTAAGTGAACTAGATACCTGGAAGGCACTGAGACCAGGAGTAAGGAAGCAGAGGAACTGTATGATCCACTAGCAGCAATCTTTAATGTCTCAACAAGTGGACTGAAAAAGGGCAGCTTCAAGAGGCCTGGAAAACTGCAAATGTCGTCCCAGATTTTAAGAAAGGGGAGAGACAGGTGGCAATGAATTACACGCAAGTGTCACTAAAGAGAATATAAGACTATGAAGAAGATTATCAGAAGAGTAGGGGATTAACTGGAAAGGAGTTGATTTTTAAACAACAACCAACATGGTTTTCCAGAGGGTAAATCCTATCATCTGCTAGAGTTCTGTGACAAGATGATTAAGCTAGGCGGGAAACAGAGAGGGATGGGTGGACTGTATATTTTTGGATCGCTAGGAGTTTGATACAATACCACACAAGAAACTGGGACAAAAGCTAGAGGATCAGGCAGGAATAACAGATGAAAGTAGGAGGAATGGTCACCGACTACTCGCCTCTGAAAATTTCCCATTCCATCTACCTACTGCATCACTGCATAGCTACTGACGAAGCACTGGCAATAGTACGAAAGGCCTTGAGAAAAGTTTTTTCATCCCCTAGTGATAGTCATATACACTTGCTCGTTAATCCAAATATCTAATTAGCCAATCATGTGGCAACACTTTAATGCCTAAAAGTATTTAGACATGATCAAGATCCTGTGTCGTTGTTCAGACCTGACATCAGAATAAGGAAGAAAAGTGATCTGAGTGGCTTTGACCTTGGAATGATTGCTGGTGCCAGAAGAGGTTTCTGAGTATCTCAGAAACTGCTGATCTCCTGGGATTTTTGTGCACAAGGTAAAACATCCAGTGAACGGCAGTTCTGTGGGCGAAAACGCCTTGATAATGAGAGAGGACAAAATAGAAAGCCTGGTTCAAGGAAGGTGACAGTAACTCGAATAACCATGCCTACTAGCACTGCAGCAATGGTACGTAGATCATCTTTGAACGCACAACACGTCGAACCTTGATGTGGATGGGTGGCACCAGCAGAACACTACACTGGGTTCGACTCCTGTCAGCTAAGAACAGGAAACTGAGGCTACAGTGAACACAGATCACCAAAACTAAACAGTGGAAGATTGGGAAAACGTCGCCTGGGCTGACGAATCATGATTTCTGCTGTGACATGTAGACGGTGGGGTCAGAATCTGGCGTAAAAAAAACCTGATCCAGGGATCCATCCTGTCTTGTGTTCAGGCTGGTTGTGATGGTGGTGGTAATGGTCGTGGTAGTGTGGTGGTGGTGGTATTAGTGGCGGTGGTGGTAGTGCGGTGGTAGTGGTGGTGGTGGTGATGGTGGTGGTAGTAGTTGTGGGGCGGTGGTGGTTTTATTAGTGCGGTGGTAGTGGTGGTAATGGTGATGGTGGTGGTAGTGGTGGTGGTAGTGTTGGTGGTGGTAGTGGTGGTGGTAGTGTTGGTAGTGGTAGTGTTGGTGGTGGTAGCAGTGGTGGTGGTAGTAGTGGCGGTGGTAGTAGTAGTGGTGGTAGTAGTGGCGGTAGTAGCAGTGGTAGTGATGGTGGTATAGTAGTGGTGGTGGCAGTAGTGGTGGTGGTAGTAGTAGTGGTGGTAGTGTTGGTGGTGGTAGTGGTAGTGGTGTACAGGTGTGGGGGATGTTTTCCTGGCACACATTAAGCCCCATAATACCAAATAAGCATAGTTTAATTAAATGCCACAACCTACCTGAGTCTTGCTGCTGATCACGTGTATCCCTTCATGACCACAGACTACACATCTTTCAATGTGGGATAACACATCATGTCACAAACCACATATCATCTCCACTGCTCCCACGATCATGCCGGTGGGTTCAGTGTACTCCAGCAGCCTCCACTGTCACCAGATTTCAGTCCAATAGAGCACCTTTGAGATGAAGTGGAACGGGAGATTCGCAGCATGAACGTGCAGCGGAGAAATCTGCAGCATCTGAGTGATGCTATCACGTCAACATGGACCAGGATCTCTAGTGATGCTATCACGTCAACATGGACCAGGACCTCTAGTGATGCTATCACGTCAACATGGACCAGGATCTCTAGTGATGCTATCACGTCAACATGGACCAGGACCTCTAGTGATGCTATCACGTCAACATGGACCAGGATCTCTAGTGATGCTATCACGTCAACATGGACCAGGATCTCTAGTGATGCTATCACGTCAACATGTACCAGGATCTCTAGTGATGCTATCACGTCAACATGGACCAGGATCTCTAGTGATGCTATCACGTCAACATGGACCAGGATCTCTAGTGATGCTATCACGTCAACATGGACCAGGATCTCTAGTGATGCTATCACGTCAACATGGACCAGGATCTCTAAATAATGTTTCCAGCACCTTGTTGAATCCATGCCATCAAGAATTCAAATTGTTCTGGGGACAATGGGGGAGAGAGGGGTCCCTACCCAGTATTAGAAGAGCGTACCTAATTAAGTGGCCACTGAGCCCACACACACACACGCACATAGTGAAGCCTCACGTGTAGTACGGAAGAAGACAAACTACAAAAGAAGGGACTACACAGGTATGAGGAATTTCCCGCATGAGGTACAGTGGGAAAGAGAACTGATGGGCAAAACAGTAAATGAAATGATGGAATACATGACCACAAAATGCAAGGAGGCAGAGAGGTTCGTTCCCAAGTGCAACAGAAACAACAGGAAGACCAAAATGAGCCCCTAGTTCGCCAGGAGGTGTAGAGAGGCCAAAACTATAAGTGACAGAGAATGGAAAAAGTATAGAACACAAAGTACCCAGGAAAATAAGGAGATTAGTCGAAAAGCCAGAAATAAATATGCCTGGATAAGGAGGGAGGCCCAGCGGCAATACGAGAATGACATAGCATTGAAAGCCAAATCTGACCCAAAGCTGTTGTACAGCCACATCAGAAAAACAACATTCAAGGACCAGGTAATCAGGCTGAGGAAGGAAGGAGGGAAGATCACAAGAAAGTATGTGAAGAGCTAATCACAAGATTTAAGGAAGTATTTTAAGTGGAGACAGAAATTATATTAGCAAACCGAAATGGAAGGGTACACTAACAAGTGCTGGACACAATACACACAACCGAGGAGGAGGAGGTGACGAGGCTGCTAAGTGAGCTAGATACCTCAAAGGTGATGGGACCAGACATCTCTCTGTGGGTCCTGAGAGAGGGAGCAGAGGCGCTGTGTGTGCCACTAACAACAATCTTCAACACATCTATAGAAACAAGGCAACTACCTGAGGTGTGGAAGATAGCAAATGTAGTCCTAATCTTTAAGAAAGGAGACAGGTAGGTAGCATTAAACTACAGACCAGTGACACTGACATGTATAGTATGCAAAGTCACGAGAAACTTACCAGGAAAAGACTTGCGGAGCACCTAGAAAGGAATGAGCTTATACACAATAACAAACCTACTGGAGTTTTACGACAAGGTGACAGAAGTAAAGCAGGAGAGAGAGAGAGAGTGAGTGATGGGTAGACAGCATTTTCTTGGACTATAAGAAGGCTTTCAACACAGTTACGCACAAGAGATTAGTATAAAAGCTAGAGGATCAGGAAGAAATAACAGGAAATGCACTGCAATGGATCAGAGAATACCTGACAGGAAGGAAACAACGAGTGACGGTACGTGGCGAGGTGTCAGACTGGGCGCCTGTGACGAGCGGGGTTCCATAAGGATCAGTCCTAGGGCCGGTGCTATTTCTGGTATATGTGAATGACATAACGGAAGGGATAGATTCAGAAGTGTCCCTGTTTGCAGACGATGTGAAGCTAATGCGGAGAATTCAAGTGGATGAGGATCAGGCAGGACTATAAAGGGATCTGGACAGGCTGCAAGCTTGGTCCAAAAACTGGCTCCTGGAGTTTAACCCCACCAAGTGCAAAGTAATGAAGACTGGGGAAGGTCAAAGAAGACCGCAGACAGAGTACAGGCTCGGGGGCCAAAGACTGCAAACCTCACTCAAGGAAAAGAATCTTGAGTGAGCAACATACCGAGCACATCTGAGGCGCACATCAACTAAATAACTGTTGCAGCATAAGGCGCCTAGCAAACCTAAGAATAGCGTTTCGACACCTGAGAAAGGAATAGTTCAAGACTGTACACCGTGTACGTCAGGTCTATATTGGAGTATCCAGCACCAGTATGGAACCCAAAACTGGTCCAGCACTTCCAGAAATTAAAGAAAGTGCAAACTGGGTATGTCCTACGAGGAGAGGCTAAGAGAAATCAACCTGACAACACTGGAGGACAGGAGGGATGGGGAGGACATGATAACGACATATAAAATACTGAGAGGAATTGACAAGGTGGATAAGGACAGGATGTTTCAGAGCTAAAACACAGAAACAAGGGAAGTTGAAGACTCAGATGAGTCACAGGGATGTTAGGAAGTATTTCTTCAGTCACAGAGTGGTCAGAAAGTGGAACAATCTGGAGAGTGATGTAGTGGAGGCAGGATTCATACATCTTTAAGAAAAGATACGATAAAGCTCATGGAGAAGGGAGAGTGAGCTTAATAGCGACCAGTGAAGAGGCTAGGCCAGGAGCTGTGAATCGACCCCTGCAGCCACAAATAGGTGAGTACACACATACATTATATATATATATATATATATATATATATATATATATATATATATATATATATATATATATATATATATATATATATATATATATATAAGCATTACCAAAAGTGACAACAATGCCGGCAATGCCAGCAGTGACAGTAATGCCAGCAGTGACAGTAATGCCAGCAGTGACAACAGTGCCACACTCCAGGTGTTATAACAATACATAAATGTTCAGAGTCAGACTGTCATACCACTCAACCATACTGGGCAGCCTGCCAAGCCTAGAGACAGACCCTAGGCACAGTGCCAACTTCAAACTGGGTGTGGTGGCACTCTGCCAACATGGTCTGGCTCCAGAAGGCGTGCGTGCGTGTGTGTGTGTGTACTCGCCTAGTTGTGGTTGCAGGGGTCGATTCATAGCTCCTGGCCCCGTGTGTGTGGGTGTGCGGTGTGCGTGCGTGTGTCCGTGCGTGCGTGCGTGCGTGTGTGTGTGTGTGTGTGTGTGTGTGTGTGTGTGTGTGTGTGTGTGTGTATGTGTGTGTGTGTGTGTGTACTCACCTAGGTGTGGTTGCAGGGGTCGATTCATAGCTCCTGGTGTGTGTGTGTGTGTGTGTGTGTGTGTGTGTGTGTGTGTGTGCATGCGTGCGTGCGTGCGTGTGTGTGTGTACTCACCTAATTGTGGTTGCAGGGGTCGAGACTCAGCTCCTGGCCCCGCCTCTTCGCTGTCCGCTACTGGGTCTCTGCTCTCCCTGTTCCATGAGCTTTATCATACCTGGTCTTAAAACTGTGTATGGTTCCTGCCTCCACTATATCTTTCTCAAGACTATTCCACTTCCTGACTACTCTGTGGCTGAAGAAATGCTTCCTAACATCCCTTTGACTCATCTGAGTCTTCAGCTTCCAGTTGTGTCCCCTTGTTTCTGTGTTCCCTCTCTGGAACAACATGTCACTGTCTACCTTGTCGATTCCCCGCAGTATTTTGTATGTCGTTATCATGTCTCCTCTACCCTTCTTTCCTCCAGTGTTGTTAGTCCTATTTCCCTCAACCTTTCTTCATAGGACAGACCCTTGAGTTGTGGAACTAACCCTGTCGCAAACCTTTGCACTTTCTCTAGTTTCTTTACGTGCTTGACCAGGTGTAGGTTCCAGACTGGTGCTGCATATTCTAGTATGGGCCTGACGTACACGGTGTACAGTGTCTTGAACGATTCCTTGTTAAGGTAACGGAACGCTAATCTTAGGTGTGTGTGTGTGTGTGTGTGTGTGTGTGTGTGTGTGTGTGTGTGTTTGCGCGTGCTTGTGTGTGTGTGTGTGTGTGTGTGTGTGTGTGTGTGTGTTTGCGCGTGCTTGTGTGTGTGTGTGTGTGTGAACTATCCTCCTCAGCTATTGTTTTTTAAGCATGCGTAAACACACACAATGAATTAATTCCGACAAGGTAGAAGAGGCAGGGTTAAAAGAGAGGTCCAGTGGATCAGGGAGTATCCGAATGACAGTAAGCAGAGAGTAACGGTAAGGCTTGAGACATCAGAACGAGAGTAACTGAGTGGGGTCCCGCAAGTATCAGTATTACCACCGCTACTGTTCCTTACATACACCAATGACCTGCCAGAGGGGACTGAGTCCCATGTAACACTGATGTAAAACTAATAGGAAGAATAAGAACACAAGAAGACAGTGATAAACTTCAGGAAGAGTTCAACACACTACTGAAGCAAGTTCTTGTGTAGCTTTCAGAGAGGCTTGGACAAATAAGTGGTGTGAGAATGAGTGATTTTGATAAAGACCTGCCTTGTATGGGCCAGTAAGCCTCCTGCAGTGGTCCTATATTATTATATTAACTATAGGTAAGGTCAAACAACTGGCTGCTAGAGTTCAACCGGAACATATGCAAGGTCATATCTTGATAATGGAATAAAATACCGGCACGTTGATGATTTGGACACCTGTAGGCGAAACGTTTCAACAATAAGACACCCAACTGTTTCATATGTGTCCTAATCATCAAGGATATATGTTTCTGTATATATTGAGATACAAACCTCCCAGTTTACATCTCTCAGTATATACACATATGACGATGTATATCACTGTGTACAGACCTTTCGCTTTATATCAGTATAAATACACATCTCGATATATATCTCTTAGTATATACGAACCTTTCGATATACATCTCCTAGTACATACGCACCTTTCGGTATATATCTCTCATTACCCTCGTGTAGTAGATAGGCGTCAAACCAAGCAACCTTCACAGAGGCGCTGAGTAATGCAGTATTTACAGTAACGTAGGAGTGTGGTAACACCTGAAAGATATTCCATCACTTGCGCAATGGATATATTTAGTGGGTGCGCAGTGCGTCACTTCCTTTCCGCATGTCAACAAAGCAATTCCTCTTTAACGAGTCACTTCGTTTCTTTTTTTCTTTTCTTTCGGCCTATTTCCCAGAATGTTTCCCGGTGAACAAGCACTTGGCACATTAATCTGCCTGATCTGTGTTATAATAATAATAATAATAATAATAATAATAATAATAATAATAATAATAATAATATCTTTATTTCTACAAGTACATGTACATGGTATACAGACCATAACTGACATCAATGACATACTACTATATAGAAAACCCCTTGTTATGTAGAACATTTAGGGCAAATTATGTCAATTTTGTCCCAGGATGCGACCCACACCAGTCGACTAACACCCAGGTACCTATTTTACAGCTAGGTGAACATGGACAGCAGGTGTTTTAAGGAAACACGTCCTAATGTTTCCACCCGTACCGGGGATCGAACCATGAACCTCAGTGCATAAATGTGCCAAGTGTTTGTTCATTAAGAAACATTCTGAGAAACAGGCCGAAAGGTAGAAAAAAAAAAGATGAACGCAGTGACTCGTTGAAGAGGAATTTCTTTGTTGACATGAGCAATGGGAAGTGACGCACTGCGCACCCGCTAAATATATCCACTGCTCAAGTCAAGCTAGGTTACGTTAGCCTAGGTTAGGTTACGTTAGCCTAGGTTAGGTTAAGTTCATTTAGGTTATGTTACGATAGGTTAGGCTAGGGTAGGTTAGGTTAGGTTAGGCTAGGTTCAGTTAGGCTAGGTTTGGTTCAGTTAGGCTAGGTTAGGTTCAGTTAGGCTAGGTTATGCTAGGTTCAGTTAGGCTAGGTTAGGATAGATTTGGTTCAGTTAGGCTAGGTTAGGTTAGGTTATGCTAGGTTCAGTTAGGCTAGGTTATGCTAGGTTCAGTTAGGCTAGGTTTGGTTCAGTTAGGCTAGGTTAGGTTCAGTTAGGCTAGATTAGGTTCAGTTAGGCTAGGTTAGGTTAGGTTATGCTAGGTTCAGTTAGGTTATGCTAGGTTCAGTTAGGCTAGGTTAGGTTATGCTAGGTTCAGTTAGGCTAGGTTAGGTTAGGTTCAGTTAGGCTAGGTTAGGTTAGGTTCAGTTAGGCTAGGTTAGGTTAGGTTCAGTTAGGCTAGGTTAGGTTATGCTAGGTTCAGTTAGGCTAGGTTAGGTTAGGTTCAGTTAGGCTAGGTTAGGTTAGGTTATGCTAGATTCAGTTAGGTTAAGTTAGGTTCAGTTAGGCTAGGTTAGGTTAGGTTATGCTAGGTTCAGTTAGGCTAGGTTAGGTTATGCTAGGTTCAGTTAGGCTAGGTTAGGTTATGCTAGGTTCAGTTAGGCTAGGTTAGGTTATGCTAGGTTCAGTTAGGCTAGGTTAGGTTATGCTAGGTTCAGTTCGACTAGGCATGGATTATGCTAGGTTCAGTTAGGGAGGATTAGGTATGAGGTTAGGGAATGCATAGTTCCAGAAGCAGTTGGTTGAATGCTAGGTTCAGTCTGACTCAGGCATGGATTACATACGTACCAGAAAGTTAGTAGCAATCAATTCAGAAACTGACTGACAACTGCATTCGTAGAAGCTCTGCACCAGCAGGAAGGACCCCAGAAAATTTAGTAAACAATAATTTAGAAACACAAAGACAACCATCTGGAATGTCTCCTCAGGCAAACTCTTGCGTACTCAGACAGTTGGACTAGACGCATCTGCAGAACGTACTAGACGCATCTGCAGAACGTACTAGACGCATCTGCAGAACGTACTAGACGCATCTGCAGAACGTACTAGACGCATCTGCAGAACGTACGCCCCACGTTCAAGTTCATTTAGAAGCGATCCGTTTGACGTAATTTCTTCTAATACCATACCGCACTATTATTATTATTATTATTTAATGAAAGCACTAAACAAACACCCACCCACCCTCACACACACACACACACACACACAAACACACACACACACACACACACACACACACACTCACACACACACACACACACACACACACACACACTCACACACACACACACACACGCACACACACACACACACACACACACACACACACACACACACACACACACACACACACACACAGGAAACAGCTACATAATCGAGTTATTAAATTTGATTTACTTAATCTCTCTAATTTATGAGGTAATTTCGCTCGGGTAATGAGTGGTCGTATTTTTCCTTGACGGTAAGGCGGATATTAATGTGATTACCGGTGGGAAATTCAGACTTAGTGTTGCCCGTGTGTAGCACTGTACTATCTCCAACGTTACGAAGATAATGTGTACTCACCTATTTGTGGTTGCAGGGGTCGAGTCATAGCTCCTGTGTGTGTGTGTGTGTGTGTGAGGTTGGAAGAGAGAGAGAGAGAGAGAGAGAGAGAGAGAGAGAGAGAGAGAGAGAGAGAGAGAGAGAGAGAGAGAGAGAGAGAGAGAGAGAGAGAGAAAGAAGATAAGTAAAACAAGGAGAGTAAGTGTAAGGAGACCTATTCCAATCTGGCTAGAGAATCTCACAGGTATGGTGACTTGAGACTTGCAAAAGGTCTTCGATACAGTCAACCACAATATATTATGTAAGAAACTGGTAGGCCTGTATACCATGTACATGTACTTGTAGTAAATAAACTACAAGCTATGGGCATAGGCTCTGTAGACTGATTTAAGTCCTTCCGGAGCAACAGGAAAAAGTTGTCAAGATCAACAACACAGAATCAGAACCTCTACCGATAGCATGTGGAGTTCCTCAAGGTAGTATTCTGGGTCCCTAATTGTTCCTATGTTATGTGATTGACATGCCCATCAGTATCAAGTGTAAGCTTCTACTGTATGCAGACAACAGTGCTCTGTTAGTGTCAGGTAAAGACCCACAAGATATAGCTAATGTACTATCACTAGAACTGGAGTCCTGCAGCAAATGGTTATTAGACAACAAACTATCGTTACACCTCGGGAAAACAGAAGTCATACTCTTTGTCACGAAATATAAACTGAAAAGGGTAAATAATTTTAATATCCGGTGTAATTGGGAATCCATCACTTCAGTTTCCTCAGTAAAATATCTGGGAATCCCCTTTGACCCATGCATGTCAGGAGAACTGATAGGAAACAGTGTAGTAAAGAAAGCGAATGCCAGACTGAAGTTCCTCTACAGACAAGCACAGTGTCTACCTACTGAGGCTCGCAGGACCCTATGTCTAGCCCTTATACAATGTCATATAGATTACTCTTGCTCTTCATGGTACTCTGCCTTGACAAAAACTGAAAGATAAGCTACAAATCACCCAGAACAAAATGGTAAGATTCATCCTGGACCTGTGACCAAGAGAACATGTAGGCCAGGATGAATTACAACAACTGGATATGCTGAATGTTGAAGACAGAGTAAAACAGCTGAAGTTAAATCACGTTTATAAAATTGCTCACACAGAGTGTCCAGAATATCTTGCTGCCAAGTTTGTCAAGGCTGAGAACCAAAGCAGTCATAGTACTAGGGGGAGAGAGCACAACTTTGTAGTACCCACAGTCAGTGGCCAGGCTTCAAACACCTTTTATTGTACAACAGTAACGAAGTTGAACAGACTGCCTGTACATGTCACAGCCAGTCATAACATGAACCAGTTCAGGAAGACACCTAAAAGATACTTAATAAATGAAGCGACAGAAAAAGAAGAGAGTGAATTGTTTGTATAGGTACCATCCATGTAGCTATTACTGTGATCTGATCCTCTCTTTAATGTTAATGTAAATAACTCACTTTACCTTATTATACCTCCTTTTATTGTAACTGCTTTTCACACAGTTAAGTTACTTAAAAATTTTAACTGTCACGGTTTAAATAATAAGATATTACAATGACCCCAATGGAAATAAATAACTGTGACTGACTTTTTGGGTTATCCTGGGTAATGTACACATATGCTGCTATGTATGATAACTTATGTAGCTGTATTTATGTATACCTATACATGAATAAACTTACCCATAGCTTCAACCAGCCCGGAAATCGAACACCGATCCCTGTGGTTGTGAACCCGGCGGCACTTTACCGCTAATCAACAGTATATTTTTAAAATAAATATTATTATACGATATTATTATAGTGAGGCGCTAAACGTGTAAGGCCCACACAACGCCAACTCCTCGGATCAAGTTTCCTTCACCAGCCTTGATGCTTCTGAAGTGGGTAATAGCAATAATAATAATAATAATAATAATAATAATAATAATAATAATAATAATAGCAATACTAATAAAATTAATAATAATAATGATGCTAATAATAATAATAATAATAATATAATAATAATAATAATAATAATAGCAATAATAATAATAAAAATAACAACAGTAGTAGTAGTAATAATAATAATCATATAATAATAATAATAGCATTAATAATAATAATAATAATAATAATAATAATAATAATAATAAAATAACAATAATAATAATAACAAAAATAACAAAACTAACAATAATAATAATAATAATAATAATAATATTAATAACATATATATGTTCGACATAGCAGGTGTTAGACTCCAGCTGTCTAAGAGATCCTTGTAGACGATGTATCGTGTCTACACTGTCAGTCACAAAGACAGTCACGTTACCTGCGTTGTCAGTCACCTGAGACAATCATAAAGTACCTCCTTCACCTGACCTACAGTCTACCTAAATTAATTAGAGGAGAGTCCCGCTTATACAACAGGTTAGGTTCCAGGTTATTATAGGACCCCGCTTATACAGCAGGTTAGGTTCCAGGCTATTGTAGGACCCCGCTTATACAGCAGGTTAGGTTCCAGGCTATTGTAGGACCCCGCTTATACAGCAGGTTAGGTTCCAGGCTATTGTAGGACCCCGCTTATACAGCAGGTTAGGTTCCAGGCTATTGTAGGACCCCGCTTATACAGAAGGTAGGTTCCTGGCTATTGTTGAACCCCGCTTATACATAAGGTAGGTTCCTGGCTATTGTGGAACAAAAGTGAGTTAGTCAGCAGCACTATTGTTCATCCACATCATGTTGTTCTCATAACCAACGAAGAACAAAAAGGCACAATACCATGACTGGAACAATACACAATAACCCTCACATGGGAGAAACTTAAAACGACGTTTCGATCCCACCTGGACCAACTAGCCACATCAACAATATATATGCCAACTTAAACAATATCCACCAGAAGCGACATAACAAATTGCAATTAAAAAAAAAAAAAAAACATAAACCGTAAACTTTAATTAACAATGTGAAAATTAATATAATTTTACAGTATATACAAGTTAATTAATATTCTGCCTAACCAGAAGAACTATAACTGGTGTCCCAGCTGTGTGAGAGACTATCCTGAGAGATGGTAGTTCCCCAGTGATAGTAACTATAACTGGTGTCCCAGGTGTGTGAGAGACTATCCTGAGAGATGGTAGTTCCCCAGTGATAGTAACTATAACTGGTGTCCCAGCTATGTGAGAGACTATCCTGAGAGATGGTAGTTCCCCAGTGATAGTAACTCCAGTCCTGCTGGAAGGAAACCTTTGAAGTTGTCGTAGCTGATGAACCATTACTGTAATACTTGATGTCATTCTCATTGTCCTACTGAAGTGTCACAGCTCAGGCTGACACTACTGAAGTGTCACAGCTCAGGCTGACACTACTGAAGTGTCACAGCTCAGGCTGAAACTACTGAAGTGTCACAGCTCAGGCTGACACTACTGAAGTGTCACAGCTCAGGCTGACACTACTGAAGTGTCACAGCTCAGGCTGACACTACTGAAGTGTCACAGCTCAGGCTGACACTACTGAAGTGTCACAGCTCAGGCTGACACTACTGAAGTGTCACAGCTCAGGCTGACACTACTGAAGTGTCACAGCTCAGGCTGACACTACTGAAGTGTCACAGCTCAGGCTGACACTACTGAAGTGTCACAGCTCAGGCTGACACTACTGAAGTGTCACAGCTCAGGCTGACACTACTGAAGTGTCACAGCTCAGGCTGACACTACTGAAGTGTCACAGCTCAGGCTGACACTACTGAAGTGTCACAGCTCAGGCTGACACTACTGAAGTGTCACAGCTCAGGCTGACACTACTGAAGTGTCACAGCTCAGGCTGACACTACTGAAGTGTCACAGCTCAGGCTGACACTACTGAAGTGTCACAGCTCAGGCTGACACTACTGAAGTGTCACAGCTCAGGCTGACACTACTGAAGTGTCACAGCTCAGGCTGACACTACTGAAGTGTCAGAGCTCAGGCTGACACTACTGAAGTGTCACAGCTCAGGCTGACACTACTGAAGTGTCACAGCTCAGGCTGACACTACTGAAGTGTCACAGCTCAGGCTGACACTACTGAAGTGTCACAGCTCAGTTGACACTACTGAAGTGTCACAGCCAGCTGACACTACTGAAGTGTCACAGCTCAGGCTGACACTACTGAAGTGTCACAGCTCAGGCTGACACTACTGAAGTGTCACAGCTCAGGCTGACACTACTGAAGTGTCACAGCTCAGGCTGACACTACTGAAGTGTCACAGCTCAGGCTGACACTACTGAAGTGTCACAGCTCAGGCTGACACTACTGAAGTGTCACAGCTCAGGCTGACACTACTGAAGTGTCACAGCTCAGGCTGACACTACTGAAGTGTCACAGCTCAGGCTGACACTACTGAAGTGTCACAGCTCAGGCTGACACTACTGAAGTGTCACAGCTCAGGCTGACACTACTGAAGTGTCACAGCTCAGGCTGACACTACTGAAGTGTCACAGCTCAGTTTGACACTACTGAAGTGTCACAGCTCAGTTTGACACTACTGAAGTGTCACAGCTCAGGCTGACACTACTGAAGTGTCACAGCTCAGGCTGACACTACTGAAGTGTCACAGCTCAGGCTGACACTACTGAAGTGTCACAGCTCAGTTTGACACTACTGAAGTGTCACAGCTCAGTTTGACACTACTGAAGTGTCACAGCTCAGGCTGACACTACTGAAGTGTCACAGCTCAGGCTGACACTACTGAAGTGTCACAGATCAGTTTGACACTACTGAAGTATCATAGCTCAGGCTGACACTACTGAAGTCTATCAGTTCATTATAAAGGTTGCAACATCAACACTGTTACAATGACAATGATGTTGCAACCTCAACAATGTTGCAACTTAAACAGCGTTGTAACCTCAACAATGTTGCAACACTACCACTCTTGCAACATCAACAATGCTGCAACATAAACAGTGTTGCAACACCAACAATCTTGCAACTTCAAAGATGTTGCAACACCAACAATGTTGCAACCTCAACAATCTTGCAACATCAACAATGTTGCACCATCAAAAATCTTGCAACATCAGCAATGTTGCAACCTCAACAATCTCGCACCATTACCAATGTTGCACCCTCAACAATCTTGCAACCTCAACAATCTCAGCAACATTAACAAGGTTGCAACATCAACAATGTTGCACCCTCAACAATCTTGCAACATTAACAATGTTGCAATCTCAATCAATCTTGCAACATCAACGATGTTGCAACATCAACAATCTTGCAACATCAACAATGTTTGATACAATTGGTGTGTTGCACAATGTCATGTGGAAACTCTAACAGTCTATATATTCACTATTGAAAAACTAAGACTTTTCACTGTCATGGTGGACAGTGTTGTTTGTCAGTGTATGTGTGTGAGTGTGTCAGTGTATCTGTGTGCATGTCAGTGTATGTACTCACCTAATTGTGGTTGCAGGGATCGAGACTCAGCTCCTGGCCCTGCGTCTTCACTGATCGCTACTGGGTCCCCTCTCTCCCTGCTCCATGAGCTTTATCATACCTCGTCTTAAAGCTATGTATGGTTCCTGCCTCCACTACATCACTTGCTAGACTATTCCACTTCCTGACTACTCTATGGCTGAAGAAATACTTCCTAACATCCCTTTGACTCATCTGAGTCTTCAACTTCTAATTGTGACCCCTTGTTTCTGTGTCCCCTCTCTGGAACATCCTGTCTCTATCCACCTCATCTATTTCATGCAGTATTTTGTATGTCGTTATCATGTCTCCCCTAACCCTCCTGTCTTCCAGTGTTGTCAGGCCAATTTCCCTTAACCTTTCTTCGTAGGACATTTCCCTTAGCTCTGGAACTAACCTTGTTGCAAACCTTTGCACTTTCTCTAATTTCTTGACGTGCTTGACCAGGTGTGGGTTCCAAACTGGTGCTGCATACTCTAGTATGGGCCTGACGTACACGGTGTACAGTGTCTTGAAAGATTCCTTACTAGGTATCGGAACGGTATTCTCAGGTTTGCCAGGCGCCCATATGCTGCACCAGTTATCTGGTTGATGTGTGCTTCAGGAGACGTGCTCGGTGTTATACTCTCCTTGAGCGAGGTTTGCAGTCTTTGGCCACCTAGCCTATACTCTGTCTGCGGTCTTCTTTGCCCTTCCCCGATTTTCATGACTTTGCATTTGGCGGGGTTAAATTCGAGAAGCCAGTTGCTGGACCAGGTGTCCAGCCTGTCCAGGTCTCTCTGAAGTCCTGCCTGATCCTCATCTGATTTAATTCTCCTCATTAACTTCACATCATCTGCGAACAGGGACACTTCTGAGTCTATCCCTTCCGTCATGTCATTCACATATACCAAGAATATCACTGGTCCTAGGACTGACCCCTGTGGGACCCCGCTCGTCACAGGCGCCCACTGTGATACCTCATCACGTACCATGACCCGTTGTTGCCTCCCTGTCAGGTATTCTCTGATCCATTGCAGTGCCCTTCCTGTTATACACGCCTGATCCTCTAGCTTCTGCACTAATCTCTTGTGAGGAACTGTGTCGAAGGCCTTCTTGCAGTCCAAGAAAATGCAATCAACCCACCCTCTCTCTCGTGTCTTACTTCCGTTACTTTGTCATAGAACTCCAGAAGGTTTGTGACACAGGATTTGCCTTCCATGAATCCGTGCTGGTTGTTGTTTATAATCTTGTTCCATTCCAGGTGCTCCACCACTCTCCTCCTGATAATCTTCTCCATGACTTTGCATACTATACACGTCAGTGACACTGGTCTATAGTTTTGTGCCTCGGTTCTGTCTCCTTTCTTAAAAATGGGAACTACATTTGCCGTCTTCCATACCTCAGGTGTCAGTCAGTGTATCTGTGTGCATGTCACTGTATGTGTGTGTGTATGTCAGTGTATTTGTGTGCATGTCAGTGTATGTGTGTGAATGTCAGTGTATGTGTGTGCATGTCAGTGTATGTGTGTGCATGTCAGTATATGTGTGTGCATGTCAGTAAAATCCCACCACATACACTTCAACACTAAATTAATTTTGCAAAAAAATGTTGGCATGTCTGGTCAGTTAACGGGGTTTAAAACCTATCGACTATACCATGTGCTGGACGCCACCAGTCAAGAATACTTTAATACCTAAGGTAGGGCTTAAAGTACTTAAAGTCAGCTCTCAGCATATATATCCACTAAGTGACTTAGATATATAACCTCACGGTGTATATTACACCTCACGGTGTGTATATATACACCTCACGGTGTATATTACACCTCACGGTGTGTATATATACACCCTCACGGTGTATATTACACCTCACGGTGTGTATATATACACCTCACGGTGTATATTACACCTCACGGTGTGTATATATACACCCTCACGGTGTATATTACACCTCACGGTGTGTATATTACACCTCACGGTGTATATTACACCTCACGGTGTGTATATTACACCTCACGGTGTGTATATTACACCTCACCGTGTATATATTTATTACAAAAAAGTGTTTCACTTATTAATATACGTGCATCTTTTGTGTCTGTAAAATATTAGGGGCAAAGGAAGTATACAATAGACAAAAATTTCGAAAAAATAGGCTCCTAGAGTCAAAAAATCGAAATATAGGCTCCTAGAAACAACAATTTCGTAACATAGGCTCCTAGAAACAACAATTTCGTAACATAGGCTCATAGGAACAAAAAATCGTAACATAGGCTCATAGGAACAAAAATTCGTAACATAGGCTCATAGGAACAAAAATTCGTAACATAGGCTCATAGGAACAAAAATTCGTAACATAGGCTCAAAGGAACAAAAATTCGTAACATAGCCTCATAGAAACAAAAATTTCGTAACATAGGCTCCTAGAAACAAAAAATTCGTAACATAGGCTCCTAGAAACAAAAATTTCGTAACATAGGCTCATAGGAACAAAAATTCGTAACATAGGCTCATAGGAACAAAAATTTCGGAAAAAATAGGCTCCTAGATACAAAAAAAATAGAAAAATAGGCTCCTAGATATATTGTAACAGTGTCTGAAACCAGCAAAACGGAATTTACCATAAATTAGAAATCCCAGCAAGAGTCAGAGTGACAGACTAATGACTTTATGTAGACTTTGGGTCCGTGCGTGCGTATATACACGCTTTAAGAAAATCTTCAGATAGCGTGCCTCTGGTCGTCCCCAGATGACGGCATTAAAACCCACCATCACCTGACTCTTTAATTCACCCGTGATGACAGACATATTTTTGTAAATTATATTATATTCTCGTGATTAACGTCTTTAATTATAAGATTTTTCCAGTTTGGTTTCTTGTTGAAGGAATGATCGTGATTTCTGAGCAATTATTATGTAATGATAATAAGAGATATAATAATAATAATAACAATAACAATACTACTACAACTCCTAACAATAACAACAACAATAATAGCAAAAACACCAGCACTACTACTATTATTAGTAATAATAATAATAATAATCATAATAATAATACAGCAATAATAATATTTTATTAAAGCCTCACACCGAGGCAGGGTGACCTAAAAAAGAAGAAACACTTTCACCTTCATTCATTCAATCACTATCTTGTCAAAAGCGTACTGACATCTCAGTTCAGATGACCTTCCAAAGCGCAACATCCTCAGTCATCCTTCAGAGTGCAGGCTGACTTCCCACTCAGGAGAACATCCTCAGTCATCCTTCAGAGTGCAGGCACTGTCTTCCACCTCAGGACTGTAACATCTCAGTCATCTTCAGAGTGCAGCACTGTACTTCCACCCCAGACCTGAACATCCTCAGTCATCCTTCAGAGTGCAGCACTGTACTTCCCACCTCCAGGACTGTAACATCCTCAGTCATCCTTCAGAGTGCAGGCACTGTACTTCCCACCTCCAGGACTGTAACATCCTCAGTCATCCTTCAGAGTGCAGCACTGTACTTCCCACCTCCAGGACTGTAACATCCTCAGTCATCCTTCAGAGTGCAGCACTGTACTTCCCACCTCCAGGACTGTAACATCCGCAGTCATCCTTCAGAGTGCAGGCACTGTACTTCCCACCTCCAGGACTGTAACATCCTCAATCATCCTTCAGAGTGCAGGCACTGTACTTCCCACCTCCAGGACTGTAACATCCGCAGTCATCCTTCAGAGTGCAGGTACTGTACTTCCCACCTCGAGGACTGTAACATTCTCAGTAATCCTTCAGAGTGCAGCACTGTACTTCCCACCTCGAGGACTGTAACATCCTCAGTCATCCTTCAGAGTGCAGCACTGTACTTCCCACCTCCACGACTGTAACATCCTCAGTCATCCTTCAGAGAGCAGGCACTGTACTTCCCACCTCGAGGACTGTAACATCCGCAGTCTTCCTTCAGAGTGCAGCACTGTACTTCCCACCTCCACGACTGTAACATCCGCAGTCTTCCTTCAGAGAGCAGCACTGTACTTCCCACCTCGAGGACTGTAACATCCGCAGTCTTCCTTCAGAGTGCAGGCACTGTACTCCCCACCTCCAGGACTCATCAAATCACAGAACAGCTGGGACTTGAAGCCCTTCTGTGATTTGTTTACAGTCGTTTTATAACGATATCATACCTAATCCAGTCCGTATAGCCGGTTTCCATGAATGCCTTCATAAATGTTATCTTGATCACACTCCAACAACACGTCAAATTATAAAAACCACTTGTTTCTACTCACTCCTGTCTAACACGTTCACACAAGGCTGTTGGATGTCCAAGCGCTTAGCACTCAAAACCTCCTTTACCCCCTTCCTACAACCTCTCAGGATGACCCCTATCCTTAGGATAACCCCTATCCTTAGGATGACCCCTATCCTAGTTATCCTATTTTCCTCCAGCCTCTCTAAATGTCCAAACTACCTCAGCAACATCTCAACACAAACTACCTCAGCAACATCTCAACACAAACTACCTCAGCAACATCTCAACACAAACTACCTCAGCAACATCTCAACACAAACTACCTCAGCAACATCTCAACACAAACTACCTCAGCAACATCTCAACGCTCTGAATAATACTTTTGGTAACTCTACACCTTCTAATTTCCAAACTCCCAATTTTCTTCCTAATATTCACCCCACACATTGCCCTCAAACATGACATTTCCACTGCTTCCAGCCTCCTCCTCGCTGCAACGTTCACAACTCATGCCTCACACCCATACAACGTCTCTCAAAAACAAGGATGGCAGTGTTTATGTCTGAACATTCCTGGGAATGAAACTGCTAAACCTAGAAGATCAATAAAGGCGAGACACCTTGATAATCTAATATAATTTCCAACCTTCCGCTGGAAATTATATTTCCAACGGAAATATAGTTAGTCTTTTATATGTGAATAATTTACAAGTCGATGGTATAAACATCGAGAGGTATATCTCTTCCAATGTTTATACACCGGTTTATAAAATAATAATAATAATAATAATAATAATAATCATAATAAATAATAATAATAATAATAATAATAATAATAATCATTATTATTATTATTGGTCGTAGCTTTAATAACATATTATTATTATTACCCAATATGGTTGGTCCCATGTTTCTCCTTGCCTTCGTTCCCTTCCGTGTTCCCTCGTACCATCAGCCTGACACACACCTGCTCTCCATGCCCTCACACTTACACAAGTGCAGAAGAAAACAACTGCAAGAAACAGGTGCAACAGATGATTGGACAGGTATCCATCTCTTGCACCTGCTCCTATGTATATATATACACCGAGATGTGTATATCTTTCAGTGTATACACACCAAGATACACACCTAACGGTGCATATACAAATACACACACCTTACGTTTTATATACACCGAGAAATGTGTATATTTTGCAGTGCACACTAAGGCACATGTGTACCGACACTTATGAAGGTCTAGATCGAATAGAAAACAACGAACGGTAATGCCTAAGTGTTCGCAATGTTCGCAATAAAGCTAATAAAATTCTTGGCTCTACGCAGAGCCAAACGTTCCAATAAAAGCCAGTTTCTCAACCTTTGTTTTTGTCTTGAAATTTACCAGAGTTGTGAACAAGTGGAATGAACTGAGACCAAATTATTTAACCACCACTACGGGGAAGTGATTCTAACTAGTCACAGAGAAATCTGAAAGGAAGAGCTAAAGGATTTAGATCTATTAAGAAAAACAGGAAAGTAATAAGTGCATTCTGAATCTAAGAATAATAACACTTACGATCTTAAATACTTTAGAAACTACTCTCATCTGATGGAATTAAGAATAATATTTTGTTAGGATTTTTAACCCTGGAGGGTTATCCACCCAGGATAACCCAAGAAAGTCAGTGCGTTATCGAGGACTGTGTCTTATTTCCATTGTGGTCCTCAGTCTCATCCCCCAGGATGCCACCCACCAATCGACTACTACCTAAATACCTACTTACTTGCTAGGTGAACGGGACAACAGGTGTAAGGAAACACGCCCAACGTTTCCACGCTTGCCGAAGATCGAACCATAGACATTCTATGTGTGAGGCGAGTGTTGCCCACCAGACCACGGGAGATGCAACCTCTTTTGTAGATAAGTGTCTCTGTAACAGAAACACTTGTAGCCTATCGGAATTAACTATTCAATTACTTAGATGTACATGAAGGCCCCCGCATATACAGTAGTCTTTTCGGTGTTCCATGTTTTCGTTGGCTTTCAAGTGAGACATTGTTCCACTCGCCGGTAACTATCACCAGCGGTGGAGCTTAATGAACAATGACTCGTGAACTTTGTTCCACTCTAACTACCAGCGGTGGAGCTTAATGAACAATGACTCAAGTGAGACATTGTTCCACTCGCCGGTAACTATCACCAGCGGTGGAGCTTAATGAACAATGACTCAAGTGAGACATTGTTCCACTCGCCGGTAACTATCACCAGCGGTGGAGCTTAATGAACAATGACTCAAGTGAGACATTGTTCCACTCGCCGGTAACTATCACCAGCGGTGGAGCTTAATGAACAATGACTCAAGCGAGCCATTGTTCCACTCGCCCAAAGAAAACGTGGAACACTGAAAAGAAGGTAAACATAAGCGGGGTCTTCCTGTAGTTACAGGAGCAGAGGTTGTTCAAGAATGGTATACAATACCGACAAAATGAAATTAAGACACATGTGCAACATCTGGGTATCTTTATTGTAGACGTTTCGCCCTCCAGTGGCTTTATCAATACAAATTCTAGGACAAAACTTGAAGACAGTAGAACTATATACAAAAGATGAGGTAATCAGTCCCCCAGTCTTGGAGTTGGTGTGTTGATTACCTCATCTTTTGTATATAGTTCTACTGTCCTCAAATTATGTCTTAGAATTTGTATTGATAAAGCCACTGGATGGCGAAACGCCTACAATAAAGATACTCAGATGTTTCACATGTGTCTAATTCTCATCAGGAGCAGAGGTAGTCGTGGTGTCCCGTCTACACCATTACTTTCATTATATATTGACGCTCTCATTATCAGCTAATAAAAACTAGTAGTAATAATGGCAGAGATGCCGAGAGAAAATGGTATAAAATACCGACAAGTTGAAGATTAAGATACCAACAATAGTCGAGTATCTTTATTAATGAAACATTTCACCTACACCAACTTCTTCAGTCAATACAGAGGCAGTAGGTACAGTAGTAGTGAAATGAAGATGTAATTAGTCCATCAACCTTTATACCACCATTATTACTGTTGCCTCTGTATTTGACTGAAGAAGTCTACTGTGTGGGCGAAACGTTTTATCAATCAAGATACCTAACTGTTCCACATGTGTCTTAATCTTCTTACCGACAGAATGTTAGATAAATGGACACATACAACTAATGTGACATTTTATTGTGGTAAAGGCTCGACAAAACTCCTGGAGAGTGAAACGTTACCACAATAAAATGTCACATTAGTTGCATCTGCGACCATTTACCTAACACATAACATAACCATTTTCTACCAGCAGAAATTTGAGATGGATCTAAATACTACATAACGTCAGTACCTGACCAGCAAGGCTGTGGTTCGTACGTTAGGTTGCGTGCGGCCAACAGTATCAGCCTGGTATATCAGACCCTGATCCACCATGAGGCCTGGTCTCAGACCGGGCCGCGGGGGCGTTGACACCCGAAACCCTCTCCAGGTATCCAGGTATCCGGCCTGACTCTGACTTCATGCACTAAGATGAAGGATACTTCAATCTTTCTCGTATGTTGAGACACACCCATCAGTGTGTATACATATACTGAGAAATGCACACCTCTCAGTGCATATATACTGAGAGGTACCTCTTGGTGTATATAACTCAGTATATCGAGAGAAAAGAACACACCTCACGGTGCGTATATCTGTGTATTTCAGTGTATATACAATGATATACCCATCTCTCGGCGTATATACCTCAGAATATAGGCGCTGAGAGATACACACCTCTTAGTGTCCTATATATACCTTATTGTACATACACATATCTCGGCATATATACTTCAGTGTACATATATTGAGATACGCACACCTCTTAGTGTACTGTATACACTATTGCACATGCACATATCTGGCATATATAATACAGTGTACATATACTGAGATACATCTCTGGGTGCATATACTCTTGTCATGTAACAAACACCCCAAACAATAACCTCTAACAGAGACTGACACTTAAACAAGGCACCGCAAACAAACTTCGCATAAATTACGATAAAAGGAGAAATGAACGACAGAATTATAACTTATGGCACGAACGATAACACAGTGCACGACAGCTAACGTGACGAAATATACGAATGAGTGGCGGAGGTTGGCCAGATGTAAACAAGACAGCCAGATATAAGGGCTGAATACGACGTCAGTTGTCAGTAGTCCTATAAACCACCAACAGAGGATCAAAGAGGCCACGGTGATTTCAACGTTGATAAAAAGTGATCCAATAATAATATATTATATTTTCTTCCTCTTAGCTATGATCCCTGTGGATTTTTTTCAGGTATTTTACTCTCTCGTTAGTGATGATTAATTCTTTAGCGATTGTAATAACTAGTTAGGGAATTATTACTAGGTGGATTATCACCAGCAAGACTATGTCTAGTAGCCACTGTTATACCAGTGGTGAGTAACAGTGGTAATGTAGTACTGTTAAACCAGTGGTGAGTAGCAGTGTTAATGTAGCCACTGTTATACCAGTGGTGAGTAGCAGTGTTAATGTAGCACTGTTATACCAGTGGTGAGTAGCAGTGTTAATGTAGCAACTGTTATACCAGTGGTGAGTAGAAGTGTTAATGTAGCCACTGTTATACCAGTGTTAATGTAGCCACTGATATACCAGTGTTAATGTAGCCACTGTTATACCAGTGTTAATGTAGCCACTGTTAAACCAGTGTTAATGTAGCCACTGTTATACCAGAGTTAATGTAGCCACTGTTATACCAGTGTTAATGTAGCCACTGTTATACCAGTGTTAATGTAGCCACTGTTATACCAGTGTTAATGTAGCCACTGTTATACCAGTGGTAATGTAGCCACTGTTTACCAGTGTTAACAGCCACTGTTATACCAGAGTTAATGTAGCCACTGTTATACCAGTGTTGTAGCCACTGTTATACCAGTGTTAATGTAGCCACTGTTATACCAGTGTTAATGTAGCCACTGTTATACCAGTGTTAATGTAGCCACTGTTATACCAGTGTTAATGTAGCCACTGTTATACCAGTGTTAATGTAGCCACTGTTATACCAGTGTTAATGTAGCCACTGTTATACCAGTGTTAGTAGCCACTGTTAAACTAGTGAAGCACTGTTATACCAGTGTTAATGTAGCCACTGTTATACCAGTGTTAATGTAGCCACTGTTATACCAGTGGTAAGTAGCATGTTAATGTAAGTTACCAGTGGTGAGTAGCAGTGTTAATGTAGAACTGTTATACCAGTGGTGAGTAGCAGTGTTAATGTAGCCACTGTTATACCAGTGGTGAGTAGCAGTGTTAATGTAGAACTGTTATACCAGTGTTAATGTAGCCACTGTTATACCAGTGTTAATGTAGCCACTGTTATACCAGTGTTAATGTAGCCACTGTTATACCAGTGTTAATGTAGCCACTGTTATACCAGTGGTGAGTAGCAGTGTTAATGTAGAACTGTTATACCAGTGTTAATGTAGCCACTGTTATACAAGTGTTAATGTAGCCACTGTTATACCAGTGTTAATGTAGCCACTGTTAAACCAGTGTTAATGTAGCCACTGTTATACCAGTGTTAATGTAGCCACTGTTATACCAGTGTTAATGTAGCCACTGTTATACCAGTGTTAATGTAGCCACTGTTATACAAGTGTTAATGTAGCCACTGTTATACCAGTGTTAATGTAGCCACTGTTATACCAGTGTTAATGTAGCCACTGTTATACAAGTGTTAATGTAGCCACTGTTAAACCAGTGTTAATGTAGCCACTGTTATACCAGTGTTAATGTAGCCACTGTTATACCAGTGTTAATGTAGCCACTGTTATACCAGTGTTAATGTAGCCACTGTTATACCAGTGTTAATGTAGCCACTGTTATACCAGTGTTAATGTAGCCACTGTTAAACCAGTGTTAATGTAGCCACTGTTATACCAGTGTTAATGTAGCCACTGTTATACCAGTGTTAATGTAGCACTGTTATACCAGTGGTGAGTAGCAGTGTTAATGTAGCCACTGTTATACCAGTGGTGAGTAGCAGTGTTAATGTAGCACTGTTTTACCAGTGGTGAGTAGCAGTGTTAATGTAGCACTGTTATACCAGTGGTGAGTAGCAGTGTTAATGTAGCACTGTTATACCAGTGGTGAGTAGCAGTGTTAATGTAGCACTGTTTTACCAGTGGTGAGTAGCAGTGTTAATGTAGCACTGTTATACCAGTGGTGAGTAGCAGTGTTAATGTAGCACTGTTATACCAGTGGTGAGTAGCAGTGTTAATGTAGCCACTGTTATACCAGTGGTGAGTAGCAGTGTTAATGTAGCCACTGTTATACCAGTGGTGAGTAGCAGTGTTAATGTAGCACTGTTATACCAGTGGTGAGTAGCAGTGTTAATGTAGCACTGTTATACCAGTGGTGAGTAGCAGTGTTAATGTAGCCACTGTTATACCAGTGGTGAGTAGCAGTGTTAATGTAGCACTGTTATACCAGTGGTGAGTAGCAGTGTTAATGTAGCACTGTTATACCAGTGGTGAGTAGCAGTGTTAATGTAGCCACTGTTATACCAGTGGTGAGTAGCAGTGTTAATGTAGCCACTGTTATACCAGTGGTGAGTAACAGTGTTAATGTAGCACTGTTATACCAGTGGTGAGTAGCAGTGTTAATGTAGCACTGTTATACCAGTGGTGAGTAGCAGTGTTAATGTAGCACTGTTATACCAGTGGTGAGTAGCAGTGTTAATGTAGCACTGTTATACCAGTGGTGATTAGCAGTGTTAATGTAGCCACTGTCTGTTATACCAGTGGTCGTTTCGCTTAAAGGTTCATATATATATATATATATATATATATATATAAGTATTGTAACCACGAACGATTGGTATTTAATCGATAACAAAACTGCGACTAGCCGAAATTAGCTCTGAGGCACCCACAATTAGCTCTGATCACCCACACCATCGTATGTCCTTCGGATCACGGTACAACACCTAGCTTGGGTGCCCGATTCTTGTAGGATTGTGTGGTTCAGTGGGTAATACTATTGGAGCTCTGAGGCTTATAACCAGTGATGATACCATCGCTCCTAAGGACGTCATTACAACACAAGCCCTGAAGGACAAACATCCACCCAGGGCTAACACTACCAACATTGACCTCCCTGACATCGCAGCAGGTGAAGAACATTTAACCTTACAGGACGCCGATGTGTATAATGCTGCTATGTCATTTCCACAGGGCTCAGCAGGAGGTTTCACCGGTTTAAGGTCACAACACTTCAAAACAAATGCTCAATGCAGCACTTGGTGAGGTTTCTGAGAGGTTGCTGTCTGAACTCACAAAATTTTCCAATGTGTGCCTGGCTGGCAGTGTCCCAGAGACCATTAGACCCTTTTTCTTCGGTGCCTCACTGTGTGCCCTCCGGAAAAAGGATGGAGGAATGAGGCCCATTGCAGTGGGCAATACCCTTCGGCGTCTAGTCGCCAAGGCTGCAGTACGAATCGTGAGTCAAGATGCTGCCGCAATGTTGAAACCAACTCAGTTCGGTTTTGGTGTTCAACAAGGCTGCCCAGGCAGCACGAGTATACATCAACAACATGTCCGATGAAAAAGCCTTGATCAAATTGGACTTTGCCAATGCTTTCAACTTAGTCAGCAGGGATGCTGCTCTCCAAGCAGTTTCTAGACACTTTCCTTCCCTCCATCCCTTCATAGAATCGTGTTATAGTGTGGCTTCTAAACTATTGTTTGGGGACCATGAAATTGACTCGTGTGAGGGTGTGCAACAGGGAGACCCTCTTGCCCCCTTTCTATTCTGTCTGGTCATCAAGGAAGTCACAGAAGCGCTCTCCAGTGAGCTCAATATCTGGTTCTTGGATGATGGTACCCTAGCTGGCACTACAGAATCTCTCCTAGAAGACATCAGAAAAATTAAAAACATGGGAGAGAGCCTGGGCCTATCTTTAAATCCCACCAAATGTGAAATAGTTTCTACGAATCGACAGATGATCCAGAATATTAGTGCTGTTTTACCAGGAACACGAGCCATTGATCCAGCCAACAGCACTCTCCGTGGTGCTCCTCTTGGGTCCAATGCCATCGATCTGATCCTAGAAAAAAATCACAGACCTCAGGACGATGGAAGGGTGGTTGAAAGATATCGATACACATGATGCCTTCTACCTACTCACCAGGTGCCTGTCAATCCCAAAACTTACCTACTTCCCGAGATGCTCCCCAGCCTTCAGCAGTCCGAAACTCAAGGAATATGACTCTCTCCTTAAGACCATGCTAGAGAGTGTATTGAATCTTTCCCTCGAAGATTGACAGTGGTTGCAAGCCTCACTTCCAGTCAGGCTTGGGGGGCTGGGAGTACGCAAATCCTCCCAGATTGTCCTACCAGCTTTCCTATCCTCTTCCATAGCATCAAATGAGTTAATAAGACAAATTCTTCTGGACAACCTCAGTGATTCAGCAGGAATACAGGACCCTAGCTATGCCAGTGTCATCAATGAATGGGAGACTCCATGGCGAGGGCCTTCAAGCACCTGAAAACCTAGGAGCCGGGTAACACAACAGGAAAGAAGGGCCCATCTAAGTGTGGTTGCACATCATTTTAGGGCTGTCAAACAGTTGCCCATTTCCAAGTGGAACACACTCACCTGGAACTTCCTCTAACAGTTCCCTTTCGCAATGGAATAACGTCGATCCCGGAGATGAGCCACTCAATTGTTACATGGTCTTAACTTGCTCCCAATCAACTGGATGCAAGACACAATGAGGTCAACGACATCCAGCTACAGCTGGATGCCCAGCCGAGAGAGAGCCCCGATCACTAGCAGCCAACAATACCCACAACCCAGCAAACCACCCCGACGGGATCACCATCTATCCTTGGAAGAATGGCAAGCTCTTAGCATGGGACTATACCTGTGTCGACGCTGGCTGACACCTACATCCATCACAGTGTCGGCGACGGATTGACACGGGAGGAGCTGCTGACCACAGGGAGGAGTACAAGATCAGCAAGTACAGGGACATAAGTCAACAGTATCAATTTGTCTCAGTGGGATCAGAGACCTTGGGATCATGGGGAAAAAATGCCACACGTTTCCTAAAAGAACTGGGTTCTAGACTCATCAACACCACCAGGGACCCAAGGGCAGCCACTTTCATGTTCCATCACCTCAGCGTGGCCATCCAGAATGGTAATGCATGCTGCATACTAGGCTCGAGTCCGGCTTCGGAGGAGCTGGAGGAGATTCATAACCTTTGCTATATTATACCAATGTATTCATGTTTGTGTTTTCTGTCAATGTATTCTGTCTATTAATAAAGTTAACATGTAATATAAAATATATGGGGTTGTAGAAGAAAATATTCAAACAGCTCCGAGGAGAACCTCGAGTTCTCCCTGAGGTACGTTTATGGTCTCTCTGAGGATGAGGGTCCCCCGTAAAGTTCTAGAGGTGGTACCTATTAGTTGAAAAAAAAATATACATATATATAATGGGGTCCACCTCTGGTGTAAATTGTGGGACCCATAGCCATATTCCACTTTCCCTACCACCCCATCTTTTCATTTTTTACCAATAGGTATATTTTATTACATATGGTAAAATAACAGCACTGCGACTAGCCGGGGCATCGAACCCGTGTTGTTTTAGCCCGCCTCATGGTGAGCGAAAATTCACTACGCTCTAACCCACTGAACCACACAATCCTACAAAAATCAGGCACCCAGCAGAGCTAGGTGTTGTACCGTGATCCGAGAACATACGATGGTGTGGGCGCCTCAGAGCTAATTTCGGCTAGTCGCAGTGTTGTTATTGATTAAATACCACTCCTTCGTGGTTACAATACTCTCTCTCTCTCTCTCTCTCTCTCTATATATATATATATATATATATATATATATATATATATATATATATATATATATATATATATATATCCACTGTACACAAGTCTCCACCATCTGTAAAGCTACTGTTAAGAAATCTCCACTATCTTTGAAGGTACTGTACGCTTCACAGATGGTGGAGACTAGTGTATAGAAGCGTCACAGATGGTGGAGACTAGTAGACAGTAACTTCACAGATGGTGGAGACTAGTGTACAGTAGCGTCACAGATGGTGGAGACTAGTGTACAGTAGCCTCACAGATGGTGGAGACTAGTGTACAGTAGCTTCACAGATGGTGGAGACTAGTGTACAGTAGCTTCACAGATGGTGGAGACTAGTGTACAGTAGCTTCACAGATGGTGGAGACTAGTGTACAGTAGCTCACAGATGGTGGAGACTACTGTACAGTAGCCTCACAGATGGTGGAGACTATGACAGTAGCTCAAGATGGTGGAGACTAGTGTGTCACAGATGACTAGTTCATAGCTCAGATGGTGGAGACTAGTGTACAGTAGCTTCACAGTGGTGGAGACTAGTGTAGAGTAGCTTCACAGTGGTGGAGACTAGTGTAGAGTAGCTTCACAGCTGGTGGAGACTAGTGTAGAGTAGCTTCACAGCTGGTGGAGACTAGTGTAGAGTAGCTTCACAGCTGGTGGAGACTAGTGTAGAGTAGCTTCACAGCTGGTGGAGACTAGTGTAGAGTAGCTTCACAGCTGGTGGAGACTAGTGTAGAGTAGCTTCACAGCTGGTGGAGACTAGTGTAGAGTAGCTTCACAGCTGGTGGAGACTAGTGAGAGTACTTCACAGCTGGTGGAGACTAGTGTAAGAGTAGCTTCACAGCTGGTGGTGGAGACTAGTGTAGAGTAGCTTCACAGCATGGTGGAGACTAGTGTAGAGTAGCTTCACAGCTGGTGGAGACTAGTGTAGAGTAGCTCACAGCTGGTGGAGACTAGTGTAGAGTAGCTTCACAGCTGGTGGAGACTAGTGTAGTAGCTTCACAGCTGGTGGAGACTAGAGTAGCTTCACAGCTGGTGGAGACTAGTGTAGAGAAGCTTCACAGCTGGTGGAGACTAGTGTAGAGTAGCTTCACAGCTGGTGGAGACTAGTGTAGAGTAGCTTCACAGCTGGTGGAGACTAGTGTAGAGTAGCTTCACAGCTGGTGGTGGGTTCTAAACGTTGTTATTAAAGGCGAGTGTATCAGGGTGGTACAATGTTAAACGTGTCACCACATAAGAGCTCAGTTGCAGCCAGTCTCCAGTCTTCTCTTAATTCACTGACAGATATAACCCCGTGCACTGATACAATGTAACATAAATTCACAGTAAAAGCAACACAGCGACAACTACAGCATGCTACAACTCATGTAGTATAATACAGCTTAAAGCTTACTATCCTACCTAACTTCAAGCTAAGTTTACTTAATAATAATGAATATTAATTCATGATATAAGTGATTCTCAGACTGATTTTAGCGTAGTTGTATGGGACAGTGGCTCCTGACAGGTACGACCCAATGATGAGTAAGCAGCGCCGGTGTGGAACCCACTCCTGCCAAGATACCAAATGTTGTTTCAGAAATTGTAAAGAAGTGCATAAAGACTGGTAGAGGAGCCAAGAGAAATGAGCTACGGGGAAAAGATTTCGAGCGTTAAACCTTATGGTCTCTAGAGGAGCGAAAGCAATGGGGGATATGACCAGGACATAATACTCCGAGGTAGAGAGAGTAGACGGGGATAGGCTATTTACCAGGCATGCAACAAGAGGTCGCTAATAGACACTGATGCATTCATCAAGATATAAATGAAACGTTTCGACACAAGTGGCGAAACGTTTCGCGGCGTACAAAGATCGGCGAACCATCCGACCCGTCCTGAAACACGGACCAAGGAGTCTAACGTGTGTGCGAGTCAGTGGGCGCACTAAACCCAAAGGACGTGCTTGCAGGAGGGACACGCCCCCATTTGTTACAAAACTCTTCTTCTCAACACTTCTCCCGAGGATGGTAGAGAGTTAAGGTTATTTATTCTCGTTTAACATTTGCCTTATTTACGGTTTCGTAACAAGAAATTGTACTTATTCGGGATTGCAAAACAAATAACTAAAATTTAAAATCTTTACTATTAAAGTGGTTTGGTAGAGTATATACGTATATAAAGATACGATATTTGACATAAAATAAGGAGTTTAACTCTTACACTTCTCTTGCTACGTACATTATATATATAACTTTATTAACTATAAAGAAGTATTTCAACCAGCACATTAATATTGATAAATCAACCTTATAAGTTCACCAATTATCTCAACCACAAGGTAACCTACAATGGTTACCAAGACTTATTCAGTAAGCTGAACCATTAATTCACCAGAGTATAGAGAACTCCAAAGTGACACACTTAATAAAGGAAATCAACCACCGGAGAGAGAACTTGATACGTCTCCCATGAGAGGTCAGCGAGTAACTGAGTGAGGTCAGCGAGTAGCTGCCTGAGGTCAACCCCCACAGCCCAAACATTGGTTGTGATGACGTTGACTCACAGTGGTACGGCAGACACAGCCAGGTAAACCAGTGAGCCGATAGTTAGCCAAACATTTTACCTTGTGGAGAGCCAACCACAACTCTCAAACATAAAATATAAAAGTTGCATCCTACCTATTAAATCAAATAATAGTATAAAGTAAGATATTTTTGTTTTAGATAATAACGGATATATCTCCAATATATAATTATGATAATAAAATATACTCAATATTAAAAATACAAAATGTTTAAATAAACAAATTAGTTCAGGGTTGGCAACAATGTGTATGAAGTGAGGGAAGAAACAAATAAATGGTGACGGACACACACTGAAGAGAGAGTCTGTTCATATCCATATCTGTCAGACATCCGCTGAAGACGATCTTAGACACAGATCGAAATATAAAGTCGCTATATATATATATATATATATATATATATATATATATATATATATATATATATATGTCGTGCCGATTAGGTAAAACTTGCGATTTTGGCTTAAATAGCAACGCTCACCTTGCCATATAAGACAAGTGAAAATTTGTGTATGCAATAATTTCGCCAAAATCATTCTGAACATAACGAAAAAAATATATTTCATTGTGTTTGTTTATTATTAAATTAATGTTAACGTATCTAAAATATATTTAGTTGCGTTAGGCTAAATTAAATTTCGCTTGTTGTAATAAGGTTAGGTAGGTTTTCAAAGTTTCTCTTGGTACAAAATTATAAATTCTTACATTAACATAAATGAAAAAAATATATCTTTAAACGTATAAGAAATTTTTTTAGAAAGGACTTAATTTTAGATGAGTTCTTGCTAATTGGCCAGTTTTACCTAATCGGCACGATATATATATATATATATATATATATATATATATATATATAATATATTATAATTCCTTGAAGCCTTTTTATCCACTTCTCCGAGGCTATGGGACCACAATTCACACCAGAGGTGGACCCCATCCTATATATAAATATATATATATATATATATATATATATATATATATATATATATATATATATTAATAAAGAAAATATAGGGAGGTACCACCTCTAGAACTTTACTGGGGACCCTCATCCTCAGAGAAGACAATAAACGTACCTTGGGGAAAACTCAAGGTTCTCCCCGGAGCTGTTTGAATATTTTCTTCTCCTACCACCCCCCTATATTTTATGTTCTATATGAACTTTATTAATAGACAGAAAACACAAACATGAATACATTGGTACAATATATCAAAGATTATGAATCTCCTCCAGCTAATCCGAAGCCGGACGTGAGCTCAGTATGCAGCATGCATTTCCCCTCTGGATGGCCACGCTGAGGTGATGGAACATGAAAGTGGCTGCCCTTGAGTCCCTGGTGGTGTTGATGAGTCTGGAACCCAGTTCTTTTAGGATACGTGTTGCATTTTTTCCCCATGATCCCAAGGTCTCTGATCCCACTGGGACAAATTGATACTGTTGGCTTATGTCCCTGTACTTGCCGATCTTGTACTCCTCCCTGTGATCAGCAGCTCCTCCCTGTCGCCCGACACTTTGATGGATGTAGGTGTCAGATAGCGTCGACACACAGGTATAGTCCCATGCTAAGAGCTTGCTATTCTTCCAAGGATAGATGGTGATTCCGTCGGGGCGGTTTGCTGGGTTGTGGGTATTGTTGGCTGCTAGTGATCGGCTCTCTCTCTTGGCTGGGCATCCAGCTGTAGCAAGAGTTCTCTTGATAATGTCGTTGACTTCAGTGTGTCTTGCATACCAGCCCTTGGTTTTGGAACAGTTAAGACAATCATCAAATGTATTTTTCTCAAGACCAAAATAAAAAAACTTGCCACTGTTTTCTCCAAGTTGATATAGCTGTAAGCACTAAACCCATACGGGACATATAGTGTCTGGGAGGCATTTCGTTTCGATCCAAGAAAGAGAAAGTAAGTCCATGTTGACTGATGGGTCGTGTGACTAGCATAAGTAAATGTTTGGGTTCAGTCATCTACATAACATGGGTTTCTGGGATGAGATGAAGGTCATTGAAGTAGACACCATAAGAAAGGTCCAAGCACATGTCTTTGTGATATAATGGCAACGACTGAGTGACTTGTAGACTGTTCCACTAAGAACTACTGTAACAGTAGCGACTACCTTAAAGATAGTCATTATTCTTAGCAAGGAGGTATAGAGCAGAGCCAGAGACTGCTAGTGCTTGCAGTCTTGTCAAGAGTGACTGGTGACATACTAGGTGGACATCACCAGCAATGTCCAGTGCTACTACACAGGTGATCTTGCAGTCATGCAGTGACTGGTGACATACTAGGTGGACATCACCAGCAATGTCCAGTGCTACTACACAGGTGATCTTGCAGTCATCCAGTGACTGGTGACATACTATGTGGACATCACCAGCAATGTCCAGTGTTACTACACAGGTGATCTTGCAGTCATGCAGTGACTGGTGACACAGTGGAGAACGTCAACAACAGATCAACAAAAGAGTGACCATTCTTGACACCATATTGACCATCACAAAGAAGCCACAGATAGTAAACATGTTGTTATTTATCCTGAGATTAATGTCTCAACAATTCTGCCAGTGATTGACAGCTGTGACACTCGTTGGCCTCTCTCTCTCTCTCTCTCTCTCTCTCTCTCTCTCTCTCTCTCTCTCTCTCTCTCTCTCTCTCTCTCTCTCTCTCTCTCTCTCTCTCTCTCTCTCTCTCTCTCTCTCTCTCTCTCTCTCTCTCTCTCTCTCTCTCTCTCTCTCTCTCTCTCTCTCTCTCTCTCTCTCTCTCAAATGTGCAAAGTTTCAAACAGGAAGTGAAAATTGAATTAGTCAGGATATATAGTTTTCAAGATAAGATCTTATTTTTTATAAATTATAATCGTGTATTATATTAGAAATTATACTTGAATAATTTACGTAATTTGTAAATTATACGTCTGATTTTTAAAACTACCTACTTTTTTTCATAGTAAGTTCCTTCTTATAGGAAGTGATGTTGACAACTGGTACACTGTTGTGTAGTTTCTTCTCTCTCTCTCTCACTCTCACTCTCTCTCTCTCTCTCTCTCTCTCTCTCACTCTCACTCTCTCTCTCTCTCTCACTCTCACTCTCTCTCTCTTTACCTTCCAATTTATGAACTTAAATATGGGTAGTATACGCCGTAGAGTTTTGCCATATTATTACACGAAGTAATCTTTTGTCTGTACTTTACCCGTAGACAGTTGCGTGAGTTATAGCCCCCGCGGCCTGCACCCAAACCAGGCCTCCCGGTTAATGGAATTATCAGTCAGGCTGTTGGTGCTAGCAGCGGGCAGAATGGATGTAGGCGAGGGCACAGTGAGGAACTCATTGTTTTGGGGGTAACGTTTCGCTTCGTGTAGAGCTTTACGATGACTTGATGGAGCTCTACACAGAGTGAAACATGACTTGATAAAGCTCTAAACAGAGTGAAACATGACTTGATAAAGCTCTAAACAGAGTGAAACATGACTTGATAAAGCTCTAAACAGAGTGAAACATGACTTGATAAAGCTCTAAACAGAGTGAAACATTACTTGATAAAGCTCTACACAGAGTGAAACATGACTTAATAAAGCTCTAAACAGAGTGAAACATGACTTGATAAAGCTCTATACAGAGTGAAACATGACTTAATAAAGCTCTAAACAGAGTGATACATGACTTGATAAAGCTCTACACAGAGTGAAACATGACTTGATAAAGCTCTACACAGAGTGAAACATGACTTGATAAAGCTCTACACAGTGAAACATGACTTGATAAAGCTCTACAGAGTGAAACATGACTTGATAAAGCTCTAAACAGAGTGAAACATGACTTGATAAAGCTCTAAACAGAGTGAAACATGACTTGATAAAGCTCTAAACAGAGTGAAACATGACTTGATAAAGCTCTACACAGAGTGAAACATGACTTAATATAGCTCTAAACAGTGATACATGACTTGATAAAGCTCTACACAGAGTGAAACATGACTTGATAAAAGACTGATCTATTATTTGTTATTCTTTATATTCAGCTATACTGAAACACATCACGTCAAACACTGAAACACAACATCACGTCAAACACTGAAACACAACATCACGTCAGACACTGAAACACAACATCACGTCAAACACTGAAACACAACATCACGTCAAACACTGAAACACAACATCACGTCAGACACTGAAACACAACATCACGTCAAACACTGAAACACAACATCACGTCAAACACTGAAACACAACATCACGTCAAACACTGAAACACAACATTACGTCAGACACTGAAACACATCACGTCAAACACTGAAACACAACATTACGTCAGACACTGAAACACAACATCACGTCAAACACTGAAACACAACATTACGTCAAACACTGAAACACAACATTACGTCAAACACTGAAACACAACATTACGTCAGACACTGAAACACATCACGTCAAACACTGAAACACAACATTACGTCAAACACTGAAACACAACATCACGTCAGACACTGAAACACAACATTACGTCAGACACTGAAACACAACATACGTCAGACACTGAAACACAACATACGTCAAACACTGAAACACAACATTACGTCAGACACTGAAACACAACATCACGTCAAACACTGAAACACAACATACGTCAGAACACTGAAACACAACATCACGTCAAACACTGAAACACAACATACGTCAGACACTGAAACACAACATACGTCAAACACTGAAACACAACATACGTCAAACACTGAAACACAACATCACGTCAAACACTGAAACACAACATTACGTCAGACACTGAAACACATCACGTCAAACACTGAAACACAACATTACGTCAGACACTGAAACACAACATCACGTCAAACACTGAAACACAACATTACGTCAGACACTGAAACACAACATTACGTCAGACACTGAAACACAACATTACGTCAGACACTGAAACACACACGTCAACACTGAAACACAACATTACGTCAGACACTGAAACACAACATTACGTCAGACACTGAAACACAACATTACGTCAGACACTGAAACACAACATTACGTCAGACACTGAAACACAACATTACGTCAGACACTGAAACACAACATTACGTCAGACACTGAAACACAACATTACGTCAGACACTGAAACACAACATCACGTCAGACACTGAAACACAACATTACGTCAGACACTGAAACACAACATTACGTCAGACACTGAAACACAACATTACGTCAGACACTGAAACACAACATTACGTCAGACACTGAAACACAACATTACGTCAGACACTGAAACACAACATTACGTCAGACACTGAAACACAACATTACGTCAGACACTGAAACACAACATTACGTCAGACACTGAAACACAACATTACGTCAGACACTGACAAACTACGAGACACTGCACTACGTCAGACACTGAAACACAACATTACGTCAGACACTGAAACACAACATTACGTCAGACACTGAAACACAACATTACGTCAGACACTGAAACACAACATTACGTCAGACACTGAAACACAACATAGTCAGACATGAAAACAATTACGTCAGACACTGAAACTTAGTCAACACTGCACACTAAAGATGTTGTTGCTACTACAACTGAGAGACACTGCATCTTATCTGAAGATGTTTCGCCCACTAATAGCCATCATCACTTCAATACAGAGGTTATTTGAAGGTGCAGAAACTGGGAGACAGAGGAAGATGAGGTAATGAGTCCCTCAGTCTTGAACAACTATATACAGAGGACAGAGGAAGATGAGGTAATGAGTCCCTCAACCTGGAAGCTGTGTCCAGTATCTTAGCTTAACTCGTGTGTGAGGCTGTCACAAGTGTGTCCATGTTAAGAGGTACCTATCAAGTTTTTCCTGACAAACAAAACTCCAGCAGCAGCAGCAAGCAGCAGCAGCAGAGGCAGCAGCAGCAGCCTCCCCTCAGCCTTCATGCCTAACAACCATTACCCTGTGATTCCCCTCACTGTAACAACCTCCCCTAACGACAGACTGGTTGCATCTGCGCCTCGCTCTGATGGTAATGTCCCACGCTGAGCACTTTTATGGTGGACCTGGCGTAAAGCAAGAGAGAGAGAGAGAGAGAGAGAGAGAGAGAGAGAGAGAGAGAGAGAGAGAGAGAGAGAGAGAGAGAGAGAGAGAAGAGAGAGAGAGAGAGAGGAAGAGAGAAAGAGAGTATAACACATTAATCTCGTACATTAGTGGTATACAATAGGAACAGATTGATAAATTAGACACGAGCAACACCTGGGTGTCCAGTCAAGACACGTGTTGCACATGTGTTGAATTCATCACCGTGACAGGTGTTTACACATTAATACACCAGCTGGTCACCTGTGACCAAGATAGAAATGAATGTCATACAGGCCCATAAAAAATGACTCAGCTGGTGTATGAGCCCTACGGGCTTAGCGCTCTCCATTCAATACAGAAATAAAGAGAACACAGTCAATATAATCCTGACTGGTTTACACTGACTGGTTTACACTGTCTGGTTTACACTGACTGGTTTACACTGACTGGTTTACACTGTCTGGTTTACATGGCTCCAGACTTTTGGAACACCCTGTACATGGCTCCAGACTTTTGGAACACCCTGTACATGGCTCCAGACTTTTGAAACACCCTGTACTTGATTCCAGACTTTTGGAACACCCTGAACATGGCTCCAGACCTCTAAGACACCCTCTACATGGCTCCAGACCTCTAGGACACCCTCTACATGGCTCCAGACCTCTTAAGACACCCTCTACATGGCTCCAGACCTCTTAAGACACCCTCTACATGGCTCCAGATCTCTAAGACACACTCTACATGGCTCCAGACACCCTCTACATGGCTCAAGACCTCTAAAACACCCTGTACATGGCTCCAGACCTCTAAGACACCATCTACATGGATCCAGATCTCTAAGACACCCTCTACATGGCTCCAGACCTCTTAAGACACCCTCTACATGGCTCCAGATCTCTAAGACACCCTCTACATGGCTCCAGACCTCTTAAGACACCCTCTACATGGCTCCAGATCTCTAAAACACCCTCTACATGGCTCCAGACCTCTAAGACACCCTCTATATGGCTCCAGACCTCTAAGACACCCTTTACTTGGCTCCAGACCTCTAAGACACCCTTTACATGGCTCCAGACCTTTAAGACACCCATCTACACTAAAGTGAACTTCTGGTGTAATATACGGACCCATATTTTCCACACCATAAATATTAACAAACAACTTTTCACTTTTTTCTAAGAATTTCCTTAAACTTCCACTTGTCTTACTTAAAAATCAACTCAATCTTGTCCCCTGCCATAATTTGTCTTATATTTTCACCAGTTTTATTTTTTATTGTTATGTACCAGGTTATATTTAAACCAGTTTTACAACTGGTTATAATCTAACCAATTATATAAGTAGTTATAAGTTTATGGAATGAAGGAAGTGAGTGGAGAATAACTGGAAAGATGGTGAGAGTGTGGCGGTGCCAACACTCTTGTACGAGTGTGGGTCATGGTGTTTATATTATATTATGAATGGTATACATCATCCACATAGTGATGAATAAGACACATGTGCAACACCTGGGTATCCTTACTGTGGGAACGTTTCGCCAGCACAGTAGTGGAATACAGGTAATTATAACACTGGAGGTAGTAGATGTAGTGGAGAGGTGATTTGATGTGGTCAGTGCCTCAGCGCTGATAGGTGGTGGTCAGTGCCTCACCGCTGATAGAAGGTGGTCAGTGCCTCAGCGCTGATAGAAGGTGGTCAGTGCCTCAGCCCTGATAGAAGGTGGTCAGTGCCTCAGCACTGATAGAAGGTGGTCAGTGCCTCAGAGATGATAGAAGGTGGTCAGTGCCTCAGCGATGATAGAAGGTGGTCAGTGCCTCAGCACTGATAGAAGGTGGTCAGTGCCTCAGCATTGATAGAAGGTGGTCAGTGCCTCAGTATTGATAGAAGGTGGTCAGTGCCTCACCCTTGATAGAAGGTGGTCAGTGCCTCACCCTTGATAGAAGGTGGTCAGTGCCTCAGCACTGATAGAAGGTGGTCAGTCCCTCACCTTTGATAGAAAGTGGTCAGTCCCTCACCCTTGATAGAAGGTGGTCAGTCCCTCACCTTTGATAGAAGGTGGTCATTCCCTCACCCTTGATAGAAGGTGGTCAGTCCCTCACCTTTGATAGAAGGTGGTCAGTCCCTCACCCTTGATAGAAGGTGGTCAGTCCCTCACCCTTGATAGAAGGTGGTCATTCCCTCACCCTTGATAGAAGGTGGTCAGTCCCTCACATTTGATAGAAGGTGGTCAGTCCCTCACCCTTGATAGAAGGTGGTCAGTCCCTCACCCTTGATAGAAGGTGGTCAGTCCCTCACCTTTGATAGAAGGTGGTCAGTCCCTCACCCTTGATAGGTGGTGGTCATTCCCTCACTCTTGATAGAAGGTGGTCAGTCCCTCACCCTTGATAGAAGGTGGTCAGTCCCTCACCCTTGATAGAAGGTGGTCAGTCCCTCACCTTTGATAGAAGGTGGTCAGTCCCTCACCTTTGATAGAAGGTGGTCATTCCCTCACCCTTGATAGAAGGTGGTCATTCCCTCACCCTTGATAGAAGGTGGTCAGTCCCTCACCTTTAATAGAAGGTGGTCAGTCCCTCACCCTTGATAGAAGGTGGTCATTCCCTCACCCTTGATACAAGGTGGTCATTCCCTCACCTTTGATAGAAGGTGGTCAGTCCCTCACCCTTGATAGAAGGTGGTCATTCCCTCACCCTTGATAGAAGGTGGTCATTCCCTCACCCTTGATAGGTGGTCATTCCCTCACTTTTGATAGAAGGTGGTCAGTCCCTCACCTTTGATAGAAGGTGGTCAGTCCCTCACCTTTGATAGAAGGTGGTCAGTCCCTCACCTTTGATAGAAGGTGGTCATTCCCTCACCCTTGATAGAAGGTGGTCATTCCCTCACCCTTGATAGAAGGTCGTCATTCCCTCACCCTTGATAGAAGGTGGTCATTCCCTCACCCTTGATAGAAGGTGGTGAGTCCCTCACCCTTGATAGAAGGTGGTCATTCCCTCACCCTTGATAGAAGGTGGTCAGTCCCTCACCCTTGATAGAAGGTGGTCATTCCCTCACCCTTGATAGAAGGTGGTCAGTCCCTCACCCTTGATAGAAGGTGGTCAGTCCCTCACTCTTGATAGAAGATGGTCAGTCCCTCACCCTTGATAGAAGGTGGTCAGTCCCTCACCCTTGATAAAGGTGGTCAGTCCCTCACCTTTGATAGAAGGTGGTCAGTCCCTCACCCTTGATAGAAGGTGGTCAGTCCCTCACCCTTGATAGGTGGTCAGTCCCTCACCCTTGATAGAAGGTGGTCAGTCCCTCACCCTTGATAGAAGGTGGTCAGTCCCTCACCTTTGATAGAAGGTGGTCAGTCCCTCACCCTTGATAGAAGGTGGTCAGTCCCTCACCCTTGATAGAAGGTGGTCATTCCCTCACCCTTGATAGAAGGTGGTCATTCCCTCACCCTTGATAGAAGGTGGTCAGTCCCTCACCCTTGATAGAAGGTGGTCAGTCCCTCACCTTTGATAGAAGGTGGGCAGTCCCTCACCCTTGATAGAAGGTGGTCAGTCCCTCACCCTTGATAGAAGGTGGTCAGTCCCTCACCCTTGATAGAAGGTGGTCAGTCCCTCACCTTTGATAGAAGGTGGTCAGTCCCTCACCCTTGATAGAAGGTGGTCAGTCCCTCACCCTTGATAGAAGGTGGTCAGTCCCTCACCTTTGATAGGTGGTCAGTCCCTCACCCTTGATAGAAGGTGGTCAGTCCCTCACCTTTGATAGAAGGTGGTCAGTCCCTCACCTTTGATAGAAGGTGGTCAGTCCCTCACCTTTGATAGAAGGTGGTCATTCCCTCACCCTTGATAGAAGGTGGTCAGTCCCTCACCTTTGATAGAAGGTGGTCAGTCCCTCACCTTTGATAGAAGGTGGTCAGTCCCTCACCCTTGATAGAAGGTGGTCATTCCCTCACCCTTGATAGAAGGTGGTCAGTCCCTCACCTTTGATAGAAGGTGGTCAGTCCCTCACCCTTGATAGAAGGTGGTCAGTCCCTCACCCTTGATAGAAGGTGGTCAGTCCCTCACCTTTGATAGAAGGTGGTCAGTCCCTCACCTTTGATAGAAGGTGGTCAGTCCCTCACCCTTGATAGAAGGTGGTCAGTCCCTCACCCTTGATAGAAGGTGGTCAGTCCCTCACCTTTGATAGAAGGTGGTCAGTCCCTCACCTTTGATAGAAGGTGGTCAGTCCCTCACCCTTGATAGAAGGTGGTCAGTCCCTCACCTTTGATAGAAGGTGGTCAGTCCCTCACCCTTGATAGAAGGTGGTCAGTCCCTCACCCTTGATAGAAGGTGGTCATTCCCTCACCTTTGATAGAAGGTGGTCAGTCCCTCACCTTTGATAGAAGGTGGTCAGTCCCTCACCCTTGATAGAAGGTGGTCAGTCCCTCACCCTTGATAGAAGGTGGTCAGTCCCTCACCTTTGATAGAAGGTGGTCAGTCCCTCACCTTTGATAGAAGGTGGTCAGTCCCTCACCCTTGATAGAAGGTGGTCAGTCCCTCACCTTTGATAGAAGGTGGTCAGTCCCTCACCCTTGATAGAAGGTGGTCAGTCATTTAGCTGAGCCGTGGGGGCGTTGACCCCTGAAACCCTCTCCAGGTAAACTCCAGGTATTATAAGAAAAATACCAAAAATCATTTCCTTATCTTTAATATCTCTCATCCTCTCCCATCCTCCCTAGCTCTCTCTACATACCTTGATCACGTAGCAACATATAAGGAACACGGGAGGGAGGGTTACTGGTCACGTAGCATCGTATAAGCAACACGGGAGGGAGGGTTACTGGTCACGTAGCATCGTATAAGCAACACGGGAGGGAGGGAGGGTTACTTGTCACGTAGCATCGTATAAGCAACACGGGAGGGAGGGTTACTGGTCACGTAGCATCGTATAAGCAACACGGGAGGGAGGGAGGGTTACTTGTCACGTAGCAACATATAAGCAACACGGGAGGGAGGGAGGGTTATTGTCACGTAGCAACATATAAGCAACACGGGAAGGAGGGAGGGTTACTGGTCACGTAGCAACATAAGCAACACGGGAGGGAGGTAGGGTTACTTGTCACGTAGCAACATATAAGCAACACGGGAGGGAGGGAGAGTTACTGGTCACGTAGCAACATATAAGGAACACGGGAGGGAGGGAGAGTTACTGGTCACGTAGCAACATATAATGAACACGGGAGGGAGGGAGGGTTACTGGTCACGTAGCAACATATAAGCAACACGGGAGGGAGAGAGGGTTACTGGTCACGTAGCACCGTATAAAGAACACGGGAGGGAGGGAGGGTTACTGGTCACGTAGCACCGTATAAGGAACACGGGAGGGAGGGAGGGTTACTGGTCACGTAGCATCGTATGAGGAACACGGGAGGGAGGGAGAGTTACTGGTCACGTAGCACCGTATAAGGAACACGGGAGGGAGGGAGGGTTACTGGTCACGTAGCACCGTATAAGGAACACGGGAGGGAGGGAGGGTTACTGGTCACGTAGCACCGCATAAGGAACACGGGAGGGAGGGTTACTGGTCACGTAGCATCGTATAAGGAACACGGGAGGGAGGGAGGGTTACTGGTCACGTAGCATCGTATAAGGAACACGGGAGGGAGGGAGGGTAGGTTACTGGTCACGTAGCATCGCATAAGGAACACGGGAGGGAGGGTTACTGGTCACGTAGCATCGTATAAGGAACACGGGAGGGAGGGAGGGTTACTGGTCACGTAGCACCGTATAAGGAACACGGGAGGGAGGGAGGGTTACTGGTCACGTAGCATCGTATAAGGAACACGGGAGGGAGAGAGGTTACTGGTCACGTAGCATCGTATAAGGAACACGGGAGGGAGGGAGGGTTACTGGTCACGTAGCACCGTATAAGGAACACGGGAGGGAGGGTTACTGGTCACGTAGCACCGTATAAGGAACACGGGATGGAGGAAGGGTTACTGGTCACGTAGCAACATATAAGCAACACGGGAGGGAGGGTTACTGGTCACGTAGCATCGTATAAGGAACACGGGAGGGAGGGAGGGTTACTGGTCACGTAGCAACATATAAGCAACACGGGAGGGAGGGTTACTGGTCACGTAGCAACATATATGCAACACGGGAGGGAGGGAGGGTTACTGGTCACGTAGCAAAATATAAGCAACACGGGAGGGAGGGAGGGTTACTGGTCACGTAGCAACATATAAGGAACACGGGAGGGAGGGAGAGTTACTGGTCACGTAGCAACATATAAGCAACACGGGAGGGAAGAAGGGTTACTGGTCACGTAGCAACATATAAGCAACACGGGAGGGAGGGAGGGTACTAATCACGTAGCAACATATAAGCAACACGGGAGGGAGGGAGAGTTACTGACCACGTAGCACCGTATAAGGAACACGGGATGGAGGGAGGGTTACTGGTCACGTACCACCGTATAAGGAACACGGGATGGAGGGAGGGTTACTGGTCACGTAGCAACATATAAGCAACACGGGAGGGAGGGTTACTGGTCACGTAGCATCGTATAAGGAACACGGGAGGGAGGGAGGGTTACTGGTCACGTAGCAACATATAAGCAACACGGGAGGGAGGGTTACTGGTCACGTAGCAACATATAAGCAACACGGGAGGGAGTGAGGGTTACTGGTCACGTAGCAAAATATAAGCAACACGGGAGGGAGGGAGGGTTACTGGTCACGTAGCAACATATAAGGAACACGGGAGGGAAGAAGGATTACTGGTCACGTAGCAACATATAAGCAACACGGGAGGGAGGGAGGGTACTAATCACGTAGCAACATATAAGCAACACGGGAGGGAGGGAGAGTTACTGGTCACGTAGCACCGTATAAGGAACACGGGATGGAGGGAGGGTTACTGGTCACGTAGCACCGAATAAGGAACACGGGATGGAGGGAGGGTTACTGGTCACGTAGCAACATATAAGCAACACGGGAGGGAGGTTACTGGTCACGTAGCATCGTATAAGGAACACGGGATGGAGGGAGGGTTACTGGTCACGTAGCAACATATAAGCAACACGGGAGGGAGGGTTACTGGTCACGTAGCAACATATAAACAACACGGGAGGGAGGGAGGGTTACTGGTCACGTAGCAAAATATAAGCAACACGGGAGGGAGGGAGGGTTACTGGTCACGTAGCAACATATAAGGAACACGGGAAGGAGGGAGAGTTACTGGTCACGTAGCAACATATAAGCAACACGGGCGGGAAGAAGGGTTATTGGTCACGTAGCAACATATAAGCAACACGGGAGGGAGGGAGGGTACTGGTCACGTAGCAACATATAAGCAACACGGGAGGGAGGGAGAGTTACTGGTCACGTAGCAACATATAAGAAACACGGGATGGAGGGAGGGGTACTGGTCACGTAGCAACATATAAGCAACACGGGAGGGAGGGAGGGTTACTGGTCACGTAGCACCGTATAAGCAATACGGGAGGGAGGGAGGGTTACTGGTCACGTAGCAACATATAAGCAACACGGGAGGGAGGGAGAGTTACTGGTCACGTAGCAACATATAAGCAACACGGGAGGGAGGGAGGGTTACTGGTCACGTAGCACCATATAAGCAACACGGGAGGGAGGGAGGGTTACTGGTCACGTAGCAACATATAAGCAACACGGGAGGGAGGGGAGGTACTGGTCACGTAGCAACATATATGGAACACGGGAGGAGGGAGGGTTACTGGTCACGTAGCACCGTATAAGGAACACGGGAGGGAGGGAGGTTACTGGTCACGTAGCAACATATAAGCAACACGAGAGGGAGGGAGAGTTACTGGTCACGTAGCAACATAAAAGGAACACGGGAGGGAGGGAGGGTTACTGGTCACGTAGCAACATATAAGCAACACGGGAGGGAGGGAGGGTTACTGGTCACGTAGCAACATATAAGCAACACGGGAGGGAGGGAGGGTTACTGGTCACGTAGCAACATATAAGCAACACGGGATGGAGGGAGAATTACTGGTCACGTAGCAACATATAAGCAACACGGGAGGGAGGGAGGGTTACTGGTCACGTAGCAACATATAAGGAACACGGGATGGAGGGAGAGTTACTGGTCACGTAGCAACATATAAGCAACACGGGAGGGAGGGAGGGTTACTGGTCACGTAGCAACATATAAGCAACACGGGAGGGAGGGAGGGTTACTGGTCACGTAGCAACATATAAGCAACACGGGAGGGAGGGAGGGTACTGGTCACGTAGCAACATATAAGGAACACGGGAGGGAGGGAGGGATACTGGTCACGTAGCAACAATAGAACGGGAGAGGTACTGAGTAGAAGACACGGGAGGGAGGAGGGATCTGGTACGTGCCTGCACGTGAGGAGAGATGGATACATAGAACACGGGAGGGAGGGAGGGTTACTGGTCACGTAGCAACATATAAGCAACACGGGAGGGAGGGAGGGTTACTGGTCACGTAGCAACATATAAGCAACACGGGAGGGAGGGAGGGTTACTGGTCACGTAGCAACATATAAGCAACACTGGAGGGAGGGAGGGTTACTGGTCACGTAGCAACATATAAGCAACACTGGAGGGAGGGAGGGTTACTGGTCACGTAGCAACATATAAGCAACACGGGAGGGAGGGAGGTTACTGGTCACGTAGCAACATATAAGGAACACGGGAGGAGGGAGGTTACTGGTCACGTAGCAACATATAAGCAACACGGGAGGGAGGGAGGGTTACTGGTCACGTAGCAACATATAAGCAACACGGGAGGGAGGGAGGGTTACTGGTCACGTAGCAACATATAAGCAACACGGGAGGGAGGGAGGGTTACTGGTCACGTAGCAACATATAAGCAACACGGGAGGGAGGGAGGGTTACTGGTCAAGTAGCAACATATAAGCAACACGGGAGGGAGGGAGGGTTACTGGTAAACGTAGCAACATATAAGCAACACGGGAGGGAGGGAGGGTTACTGGTCACGTAGCAACATATAAGCAACACGGGAGGGAGGGAGGGTTACTGGTCAAGTAGCAACATATAAGCAACACCGTGTAGGGCCAGTAGGAGGTTCTGCAGTGTTCACCCCATTCTAGTTCTATAGGTAGGAGTACTGGTGAAGGTAAACACTAATCACTATACTTATTAACAAAATATTTGCGCTAACAATAGGCTCCTTATCGTCAATATTTTTATTAACAGATTCTTTACCCATTATTTTTTTTATTGAAACAAGACGACTTATTTCCAGATACTGAGGTGTTTACTACAGCACAGTGGGAGTTGCTTAAGGTGTCATCTTTGGACACTAAAGTTGAATGCCACTGTACTGGCACACATCCAACCATGTCTGTCAAGTGGAAGGTAGTGCCACTAGCTGGCACTGTGCTCTTCCAGGTGGTGCCAGTGGTTGGAAATGATTGTAAGTGGTGCCAGCAATAGGAAATGACTTTCCAAGTGGTGCCAAAGTGGGAACTGACTTTCCAAGTTATGCCAGAAGTAGGAACTGACTTTCCAAGTGGTGCCAGAAGTGGGACCTGACTTTCCAAGTGGTGCCAGAAGTGGGAACTGACTTTTCAAGTGGAGCAAGCAGTGGGAACTAACTTTCTAAATGGTGTCAGCAATTGGGAACTGACTTTCCAAGTGGTGTCAGCAGTGGGAACTGACTTTCCAAGTGGTGTCAGCAGTGGGAACTGACTTTCCAAGTGGTGTCAGCAGTGGGTACTGACTTTCCAAGTGGTGTCAGCAGTGGGAACTGACTTTCCAAGTGGTGTCAGCAGTGGGAACTGACTTTCCAAGTGGTGTCAGCAGTGGGAACTGACTTTCCAAGTGGTGTCAGCAGTGGGAACTGACTTTCCAAGTGGTGTCAGCAGTGGGAACTGACTTTCCAAGTGGTATCAGCAGTGGAAACTGACTTTCCAAGTGGTATCAGCAGTGGGAACTGACTTTCCAAGTTGTGTCGTTTTGATCATGGTAGGGTGGTGGTCATAGTAGGGTGGAGGTCATGGTAGGGTGTATTTCATGGTAGGGTGGAGGTCATGTTAAAGTGATGGTCATGGTAGGGTAGAGGTCATGGTAGGGTGGAGGTCATGGTAGGGTAGAGGTCATGGTAGGGTGGTCATGGTAGGGTGGTCATGGTAGGGTGGAGATCATGGTAGGGTGGAGGTCATGGTAGGGTGGAGGTCATGATAGGGTGGTCATGGTAGGGTGGAGGTCATGGTAGGGTCGAGGTAATGGAAGGGTGGAGGTCATGGTAGAGTGGAGGTCATGATAGGGTGAAGGTCATGGTAAGGTGGTGGTCATGGTAGAGTGGATTTCATGGTAGGGTGGTCATGGTAGGTTGGAGGTCATGGTAGGGTGTATTTCATAGTAGAGTATATTTCATGGTAGGGTGGTCATGGTAGGGTGATGGTCATGGTAGGGTGGTGGTCATGGTAGGGTGGATTTCATGGTAGGGTGGAGGTCATGGTAGGTTGGAGGTCATGGTAGGGTGGTGGTCATGGTAGGGTATATTTTATAGTAGGTTGGAGGTCATGGTAGGGTATATTTTATAGTAGGTTGGAGGTCATGGTAGGGTATATTTTATAGTAGGTTGGAGGTCATGGTAGGGTGGTGGTCATGGTAGGGTATATTTTATAGTAGGTTGGAGGTCATGGTAGGGTATATTTTATAGTAGGTTGGAGGTCATGGCAGGGTGGAGGTCATGGTAGGGTGGAGGTCATGGCAGGGTGGAGGTCATGGTAGGGTGGAGGTCATGGCAGGGTGGAGGTCATGGTAGGGTGGTAAGCCAGGGCAGGTGAACAGATCAATAACATCAAGGTCGCTCATGCTCCCTCCCCTGCTTCCCTCCCTTCCTTCCCTCTCTCCCTTCATTCCTCCCTCCTTCCCTCCCTTCCTTACCCCTCTCGTCCTCCCTCGCACTTTTTTTTTTCTTTCCTCCCTTCTCTTCTCTATTTTTAGCCGCCTTCCCTTCTTCTCCCCTCCTACTCTCTCTCTCTCTCTCTCTCTCTCTCTCTCTCTCTCTCTCTCTCTCTCTCTCTCTCTCTCTCTCTCTCTCTCAATATTTTAAAACATATTTTATGCACATAAAATCTAGTTTATTTATACTGCTACCACCATCACCACTACTACCACTACAACTACCACCACTACTACTACTACCACCACCATTACCACTACCATCATCACCACTACTACCACTACCACCATCACCACTACTACCATCACCACTACTACCACTACCACCATCACCACTACTACCACTACAACTACCACCACTATTACCACTACCATAATCACCACTACTAGCACTACAACTACCACTATCACCACTACTACCACTACCACCATCACCACTACTACCACTACAACTACCACCACTACCATCATCACCACTACTAGCACTACAACTACCACCACTACTACTACCACCACCACCACCACTACTACCACCACCACCACTACTACCACCACCACTATTTCCACCACCACCACTACCACCATCATAACCACTACTACCACTACAACTACCACCACTACTACCACTACCATCATCCCACTACTAGCACTACAACTACCACCATCACCACTACTACCACTACAACTACCACCACTACTACCACTACCATCATCACCACTACCAGCACTACAACTACCACCATCAGCACTACCACTACCATCATCACCACTACTAGCACTACAACTACCACCATCACCACTACTACCACTACCACCACAACTACACCACTACTACCACTACCATCATCACCACTACTAGCACTAAAACTGCCACCATCACCACTACTACCACTACCACTACCACCATCACCACTACTACCACTACCACCATCACCACTACTACCACTACCACCATCACCACTACTACCATCACTATCAGAAGCAATATTAAACTCAGGACTCCCATGAACAAATATTAATGTACAAACACAGGAACCTGTGTCTGAAGTAACACATATCCTCTGACTTCCCCACTACTACCACCATCACCAACCACCACTACTACCACCATCACCAACCACCACTACTACCACCATCACCAACCACCACTACTACCATCATCACCAACCACCACTACTACCATCATCACCAACCACCACTACTACCACCATCACCAACCACCACTACTACCATCATCACCAACCACCACTACTACCACCATCACCAACCACCACTACTACCATCATCACCAACCACCACTACTACCATCATCACCAACCACCACTACTACCATCATCACCAACCACCACTACTACCACCATCACCAACCACCACTACTACCACCATCACCAACCACCACTACTACCATCATCACCAACCACCACTACTACCACCATCACCAACCACCACTACTACCATCATCACCAACCACCACTACTACCATCATCACCAACCACCACTACTACCATCATCACCAACCACCACTACTACCATCATCACCAACCACCACTACTACCATCATCACCAACCACCACTACTACCACCATCACCAACCACCACTACTACCATCATCACCAACCACCACTACTACCACCATCACCAACCACCACTACTACCACCATCACCAACCACCACTACTACCATCATCACCAACCACCACTACTACCACCATCACCAACCACCACTACTACCATCATCACCAACCACCACTACTACCACCATCACCAACCACCACTACTACCACCATCACCCACCACCACCACCATCACCAACAATCACTACTACCACCATCACCAACCACCACTACTACCACCATCACCCACCACCACAACTACCACCAACACCAACAACCACTACTACCACCATCACCCACCACCAATACTACGACCATCACCAACCACCCCTACTACCACCATCACCCACCACCACTACTACCATCAACCACCAACCACCCCTACCGTCATCACCAACCATCACTATTACCACCATCACCCACCACCACAACTACTACTATCACCCACCAGTACTACCACTATCACCCACCCCCACTACTACCACCATTACCCACCACTACCACTACCATCACCCACTATCACAATCACCCACCACCACTACTACCACCATCACTACTTCCACCATCACCAACCACCACTACTACCACCATCACCCACAACTACCACCATCACCACAAATACTAATACTATTACAACCACTAACACTACACCACCAACACTAACACTACCACCATCACCACAACCACTAACATTACCACCATCACCACAACCACTAACACTACCACCATCCACCACCCTTAACACTGCCACCATCACCCACTACCACCATCACCACAACCACTAACATTACCACTATCACAACGACCACCATCACTACCCGAGAACTGTATTGAATTCATTGATACAAGTGCCAGGTGACAGGTGCCAGGTGCTACAGCTTACGTGACCTTGTCTCGACCTGGTCTGGTGTGAGAGACCAGGTACACTGGTCTAGTGTGATAGACCAGGTACACTGGTCTAGTGTGATAGACCAGGTACACTGGTCTAGTGTGATAGACCAGGTACACTGGTCTAGTGTGATAGACCAGGTACACTGGTCTAGTGTGATAGACCAGGTACACTGGTCTAGTGTGATAGACGAGGTACACTGGTCTAGTGTGATAGGCGAGGTACACTGGTCTAGTGTGATAGACCAGAGACACTGGTCTAGTGTGATAGACCAGGTACACTGGTCTAGTGTGAGAGCCCATGTACACTGGTCTAGTGTAAGAGACCTGAGACAGGATGTCTCTCCGAGGCAGACACATGAGAGTACAAGGTAGCAGATGAAAGTAGAAGGTAGTACATAAAAGTACAATGTAGTACATAAGAGTACAAGGGAGTACATGGAAAACGTAGGTGAGTACTCTGGAGTCCACATTAAAGCTATCTGCTGAGTATCACTATCTACTTCTATATAGATTAAGAAGTAAGGAAAGTAAGGAGTATAATGGAGGTGTGTGAGTCAGGCAGACCACTGTCGTAGCCACTAAACCAATATTAATAATCTACACACCGACTGCTCTATCGTCTCTCATTTTCAAAATGTTCGAAAAGACTTGCACAACCCGGGGCATCGTGGGTGTAGAGAAGGTCGCTCCTGCTTCCCTCAACTACTGCACCATTATCACATGGTCTTTGATGCACTAGAGAACAGAATGCAGATGTACCATACACAGACTTCGCAAAAGCCTTCGGCAAGTGCGCTCAGGGTATAACAGCGCACAAAATATGTGCTAAAGAAATAAAGAGAGAAGTGGGAAAACAGATTTGTTTTCTAACCAACAGAACGCAAAGAGTAATAGTAAACAGAGTAGTCAGAGGCTGATCACGATACTAGAATCTACATGACAGTGTCATCCATCATAGACACAGCAAACTTCCAGTCTGACATAAACAGTGTCTTCCAGTGCGCAGCAGAAAAACAATATGGTGTTCAATGAGGACAAATACTTCTTACTCCGTTGTGAGAAAGGTGAAAAAATGAAAGCCAGAATGGAGTATAAAATTAATTTCAGCCACTCAATGTAGCGAATAACTAACGTGAAGAACATAGGAGTGCTAATGTCAGAGGATCTCACCTTCAAGGATTATGACAGTGCCATTATTACAACTGCGAAGAAAATAACAAAATGGATAATGAGAACCTTCAATACAAAGGATACCAAGCCAATGACAATTCTCTTTAAGTCACTTGTCACTCTAGGCTGCAATACTCTTGTACACTAACAGCCACTTTCAAGGCAGGCGAAACTGCAGATCTAGATGATGTACAGAGAACCTTCACTCAATATATAAGTTCAGTCAAACATCTAAATTACTGGGAATGTTTCAAGCTCCTTGACCTGTACTCCTTGGAACGCAGGCGAGAATGATACATCATAATTTACATCTGGAAAATCCTAGAGGTATTGCTCCCTAATCTGCACACACAAGTCACTCCCTAGGAAAGCAAAAGACTCGGCAGATGGTGCAATATACCCTCACTAAAGAGCAGGAATGCCGTGAGTACACGAGAGACAACACAATAAGTGTAAGGGGCCCAAGACTATTTAACATCCTTCCATCGTATATACATAAAGAAGATTAGCAATAGACTTCTGGCTGTCTTTTAAGAAGGCACTGGATAAGTTTCTCAAGTCAGTTAATGACCAGCCGGGATGTGGTTCATACGCTGGACTGCGTGCGACCAGCAGTAACAGCCTGGCTGATCAGTCCTTGATCCACTTGGTCTGGGACAGGGTCGCGGGAGCGTTGACCCCGTGGAACCAACGAAAGGTATGTGCGCATGCGCACATACCAACATACCCCATCCATGTGACCATAATAACCTTAAGTAACAACTCTATCTCTGTGTTATCTCTACAAGAGACGGTGATAACGATGGAGACAGCAAGATATAACACCACTGATAACACCTGGATATCTTCCACCTTTATTGAGAGAAGATTAACAAAAAATAATCCATTTCTGGGACACTCAAAGTTTGGATTCAAAATGATTCGATTTTCTGAATTGCGGATTAAGAGGATTCTGGGCTTTGTATGATCCCTGGGTTAACTGCATTTCTAGATTAACAACACTGTTGTGCTAACCTTGTTCCTACTTAGTACACCACATTCTCTAATACAAATATAATAATAATAAGGTAGGGTGGCCGGAAAAAGAAGGAACACTTTCATCATCATTCACTCCATCACTGTCTTGCCAGAGGCGTGCTTACACTACAGTTATAAAACTGCAACATTAACACCCCTCCTTCAGAGTGCCGGCACTGTACTTCCCATCTCCAGGACTCAAGTCCGGCCTGCCGAGTTTCCTGAATCCTTCATAAATATTACCTTGCTCACACTCCAACAGCACGTCGTCATAAAAAAAACATTCATCTCCACTCGCTGTCTAACACGCTCATGCACGCCTGCTGGAAGTCCAAGCCCCTTGCACACAAACCTCCTTTACTCCCCAACCTTTCGTAGGATGACCCCTACCCTGCCTTCCATTACAAATTTATATGCCCCACACATCCTAATCTCCAAGCTACAGATTCTCTGCATTATATTCACTCCACACATTGCCCTCAGACTCGACATCTCCACTGCCTCCAGCCTTCTCCTTGTTGCAACATTCACCACCCATGCTTCACACCCATATAAGAGTGTTGGTATAATTATACTCTCATACATTCCCCTCTTTGCTTCCATGGACAAAGTTCTTTGTCTCCACAGACTCCTCAGTGCACCACTCACCTTTTTCCCCTCATCAATTCTATGATTCGCCTCGTCTTCCATTGACCCATCTGCTGACATGTCCACTCACAAATATCTGAATACATTCACTTCTTCCATACTTTCTCCCTCCAATTTGATATACAATCTTTCAGAAATTACCTAATATTTTTTGTTATCCTCATCAACTTGCTTTTTCCTACATTCACTTTTTTTTTCTTTTACACACCCTACCAAACTCATCCACCAACCTTCTCTTCAGAATCTCCCAAAAGCTCAGTGTCATCAGCAAAAAGCAACTGTGACAACTCCCACCTTGTGTTAGATTCTTTATCTTTTAACCCCACACCTCTTGCCAACACCCGAGCATTCACTTCTCTTACAACCCCATCTATAAATATATTGAACAACCATGATGACATCACACATCCTTGTCTAAGGCCAACTTTTACTGGGAAATAATATCTCTCTCGCCTCACTATCCTCGTAAAAACTCTTACCTGATTTCAGGAACCTACTCCCTATTCCACACATTTATAACATCTGCCACATTGCTCCCCTATCCACCCTATAATATGCTTTTTTCCAAATCGATAAATGCAACAAAAACCTCTCTAACCTTATCTAAAAATTATTAACTTCTATGTTTCACTGTAAACACTTGGTTTACATACCCCCTACCCTTTCTAAAGCCTCCTTGTTCATCTGCTATCTTGCTCTCCATCTTACTCTACCATACACTTTACCAGGTATACTCAACAGGCTTATTCCCTATATTTTTTACACTCACTTTTGTCCCCTTTGCCTTTATACAAAGGAACTAAGCATACGCTCTGAAAATCCCTAAGTACCTTACCTTCTTCCAAACATTTTAATAGCACCAACCATTCCAAAACTATATCCCCACCTGCGTTTAACATTTCTGTCTTTATCCCATCAATTCCAGCTGCTTACCCCTTTCATTCTACCCACTTCCTCGCACCTTCCCCCACTCACAACTGGCTCTTCCTCACTCTTACAAGATGTTATTCCTCCCTGCCCAAATGCACGAAATCACAGCTTCCCTATCTTTATCAACATTTAACAGTTCCTCAAAATATTCCATCTTCCCGATACTTCCAACTCTCCTCTCCTATTTTTAATTGTCAAATCCATTCGTTCCTAGGCTTTCTTAACTTATTAATCTCACTCCAAAACTTTTCTTATTCTCAGAAAAATTTGTACATAGCATCTCACCCACTCCCTCTCATTTTTTCTCATTTTACATTGCTTCACCACTCTCTTAACCTCTATTTTTCTCTCCATATATTCCTCCCTCCATGTATCACTTCTACTTTGTAAAAACCTGTTATATGCTAACATTTTCTCTCTTACTACTCTCTTTACATCATCATTATACCAATCCTCTCCTTCCCCCCACACCCACTTTCCTGTAACCACAAACTTCTGCTGAACACTAACACTACATTCTTAAACCTAACCCTATTACTAAATCCCTTTCTATACAAAGTTCAATCAAAGACCCATTATCATCTACACCCGGCACCCCAAACTTACCTACCACACCTTCTAATGTTTCTCCTACTTTAGCATTTAGGTCCCTACCACGATTACTCTCTCACTTGGCCCAAAACTTTCCAAACACTCGCTTAACATCTCCCAAAATCTCTCTCTTCCTCTACACTCCTCTCTTCTCCAGGTGCATACACGCTTATTATGACCCACTTTTCGCATCCGACCCTTATTTTAATCCACATAATCATTGAATTTACACATTTATATTCCCCCTTCTCCTTCCATAACTGATCCTTCAACATTATTGCTACCCCTTCCTTAGCTCTAACTCTCAGATACTCCTGACTTAATCCCATTTATTTCTCCCCACTGAAACTCGCCTACCACCTTCAGCTTTGTTTCGCTTAGAGCCAGGACATCTAACTTCTTTTCATAACATTAGCAATCATCTTTCTTATCATCCGCACTACATCCACCTACACTCAAACATCCCAGTTTTATAAAGTTCTTCTTCTTCTTACTTTTAAGTATACAGGAAGGGGTTCTACCTTCATCCCGGCATCTTTAGTCGCCTCTTGCGACACTTCCTTGAAAGGAATAATAATATTGCTACTACTACTAACAATAATAATAACAATAATAACAATAATAATAATAATAATAATAATAATAATAATAAATAATAATAATAATAATAGCAATAATAATAATAATATCAATAATAATAATAATAATCATAATAATAAGGCTTCAGCAAACTGGTTCATTAACTCAATTAATTAAAAGAGACAATAAACATGAAAGCTCCTTAATGATTATTATTTTTTAATTAGTTCTCCGGATAATAACCAATAAAACCCAGGACCCGGATACACGGTAACAGGTAGTCCGGATACATGGTAATAGGTAATCCGGATCACGGTAACCAGTGGATACATGGTAACAGGTAATCCGGATACACGTTAACCGGTAGTCCGGATACATGGTAACAGGTAATCGGATACACGGTACCGGTAGTCCGGATACATGGTAACAGGTAATCCGGATACACGTTAACCGGTAGTCCGGATACATGGTAACAGGAATACGGATACAAGGTAACCGATTCCTGGAGTGGGAAGTACAGTGTCTGACTGTGAAGATGACTGAGGAGTGGTTCTGGGGTGGAAGTACAGTGTCTAGCACTGTGAAGGATGACTGATGATGTGTGGTTCTGGGGGGGAATACAGTGTCTGGCACTGTGAAGGAAGACTGATGATGTTGTGGTTCTGGAGGTGGGAAGTGTCTGGCACTGTGAAGGATGACTGAGGATGTGGTTCTGGAGGTGGGAAGTACAGTGTCTAGCACTGTGAAGGATGACTGAGGATGTGGTTCTGAGGTGGGAAGTACAGTGTCTGGCACTGTGAAGGAAGACTGAGGATGTTGTGGTTCTGGAGTGGGAAGTACAGTGTCTGGCACTGTGAAGGATGACTGAGGATGTGGTTCTGGAGGTGGGAAGTACAGTGTCTAGCACTGAAGGAAGACTGAGGATGTGGTTCTGGAGGTGGGAAGTACAGTGTCTGGCACTGTGAAGGAAGACTGAGGATGTGGTTCTGAGGTGGGAAGTACAGTGTCTAACACTTGAAGGATGACTGAGGGATGTGGTTCTGGAGGAAGTACAGTGTCTGGCACTGTGAAGGATGACTGAGGATTGTGGTTCTGGAGTGGGAAGTACAGTGTCTAGCACTGTGAAGGAAGACTTGAGGATGTGGTTCTGGAAGGGGGGAAGTACAGTGTCTGCACTGTGAAGGATGACTGAGGGTGTTGTGGTTCTGGGGGTGGGAAGTACAGTGTCTGGCACTGTGAAGGATGACTGAGAATATTGTGGTTCTGGAGGTGGGACAGTGTCTAGCACTGTGAAAGGGAAAACTGAGGATGTGGTTCTGGAGGTGGGAAGTACAGTGTCTGGCACTGGAAGGATGACTGAGGGTGTTGTGGTTCTGGAGGTGGGAAGTACAGTGTCTGGGACTGTGAAGGATGACTGAGGATTTGTGGTTCTGGAGGTGGGAAGTACAGTGTCTGGCACTGTGAAGGATGACTGCGGATGTTGTGGTTCTGGAGTGGGAAGTACAGTGTCTGGCACTGTGAAAGGAAGACTGAGGATGTGGTTCTGGAGGTGGAAAGTACAGTGTCTAGCACTGTGAAGGATGACTGAAATGTTGTGGTTCTGGAGGTGGGAAGTACAGTGTCTGGCACTGTGAAGGAAGACTGAGGATGTGGTTCTGGAGGTGGAAAGTCGTGTCTGGCATGTGAAGGATGACTGAGAATGTTGTGGTTCTGTAGGTGGGAAGAACAGTGTCTGGCACTGTGAAGGATGACTGAGAATGTTGTGGTTCTGGGGGTGGAAGTACAGTGTCTGGCACTGTGAAGGATGACTGAGAATGTTGTGGTTCTGGAGGGGGGAAGAACAGTGTCTGGCACTGTGAAGGATGACTGAGAATGTTTGGTTCTGGAGGTGGGAAGTACAGTGTCTAGCACTGTGAAGGATAAACTGAAAATGTTGGGGTTTTCTGGAGGGGGGAAGAAATGTCGGGGCACTGTAAAGGGTGACTGAGGATGTTGTGGTTCTGGAGGGGGGGGAAGTACGGTGTCTGGCACTGTACGACGTTCCCAAAAAAATCTACTGTAATAGGGGGAAAGAAGTCTCCCCCGGGGGGAGGGGAAAAAAATGGGGGGAGGGGGGGGGATGGGAAAGGGGAAAAAGGTTGAAGGTAAGGGGAAAAGGAGTGGGGGAAGGTAAAAAAAAGAGGGAAAGGGGTTAAAAACAGAAGGTGACTGTGGAGGGTAGATGGGGGGGGAAAACAGCGGGGGGGGGGATGGAGGGGAAAAGGGGGGAAGAAAAAATTTGGAGCGGGAAGGAAAAACTTCCGGTAACTCTTTTATTCTCCCTCTTCCTCCCCTCCCCTCCCCCCCACCACTTTAATATATATATATATATATATATATATATGGCAATCAGAATTATAAAGTGAAGATACAACCCCCCGGGGATATTGACACTTGAAGCATGAAAGCCCCCCTCCGGGGAAACCAGGGACACCAAAAACCCACCTCTGTCCCCACTGGGGAAACCACTGATTGTCCGGGACCGGACATTTAAAGCAATTTTTTTTTCCCCCCCCCCGGTCTCCTGGGGTTACACGGGAAAAAGGGCCCAAACTTTTAAAAGGAAATTTTTAATCCAGTTATCGGGGGGGTTGCGGGGGACACTGTTTTGGGGGAATAAAAAAGGTTCGTCAAAAACCCCTTTTGGTTTTTTTTCCCCTGACAAAAATTAAAACCTTTTTTTTGGGCACCCTTTTGTCCCCTTAAAAAAGAAGGAGGGGGGAAAATTGGGCCAATCGCAATGGGAACACTTTTGCCGCCTCGTTTTTTGTTGCTGTCAAAGTATTCGCGCAGGGGCAGCCATCATGCTTAAACCAAACCAAGGGCTTTGGGGTCTCTAAAGGGGTGAAGCGGCGGTTCATAAAAAAGGGGCGTATATCGACCCTGCCTGAGGACAATGCATTGGTTAAATTAGATTTAAAGAATGCATTTAATCTCCTGAAAAGGAGTAGAAAGCAGCGGGCCGGAACTTTTCCCCAGGTTTTTTTCCCTTTTTTGTTTCGGGGGGGAAATAAAAAAAGGAATAAATGCTCCTGTTTGGGGGCATAAAATCAATATCAGAGGGGTGTCCAGAAGGGACCCTCCCCCCCAAATTTTTTCTGTATAGCAGTTGGGGAAATCACAGAAGACTGAAGGGGGCCCAAAACATCTGGTTCCTGGATGATGGCACACTACGGAAAAAGGGGAGTCCCTTCTAGATGATTTTACAAGGTGATGACACGGGGACAGGAAAGGGGCCATCCTGAATCCCCCAAATATGAAATCATCTCAGTCAATCAACAAGTGATAGATGCGGGATATCAAAACTACCAGGAGCAACAGTCATTCCCTAAATAGTGTCTTTTGGAAATTTTAAAAGGGGGATCCATTGACACTTCCAAAGGGAAACGGGAAAGGGAATTGGGGAGAATGGAACAACGAAGGGGGAAATTTTTGGGCACCCTTGCCCCCCTTGTCCTTTCCCCCAAAAATGTTGATTTTACCCGGGGAAAACCTTTTCCCCTAAGATGTTTCCTTCATTTTAAAAACCCCCCATACTGCACGAAAAAACAGTATCCTAAAGGAGATCTTTCAAATTTTTTAAACCCTTTTTTTTCTAGAAGATGGACAGTGGGCCCAAGCTACACTCCCAGTCAGACTAGGGGCATTGGTGCCCGGGAATCATCTCAGATTGCCTACCTGCTTTCCTGTCTTCATGCATTACATCCGGGGGGCTTGTAGAAAAAAATTTTCCCCATGACCAAAAGTTCTTTATGAAGAAAGGATCTGGGATACTTTAACAGGCTCTAAACCCCCCCTGCTCCCCCCAAAAAATACAAACAGTTTTTTCCGGGGTGGCCCAATGGGAAAAAGGGGAAAAAAGCCTCAGCAATGCTTCAGAGGGGCCCCCGGGGTAGAGCCCGCCCCCTTGCAGTGAGGGGCTCCTCATGCAGGGGGCTTTTTGTTGGGTGTTCCCAACTCCACCCCCCTTTGGGGGGCGCCTTTTTCCCTCAGACCATCCGATTGGTGGCCCCTTTTTCTTGGGCCCCCCATTTTCTCGCCGAACACAGGTGTATTTTGGCAGTGAAACGGGAGACCATTCTAAAAAATTTTGGTTCCCAAAACCCCGGGGGGAAAAATTTCAAAAAAATGGGAAAAATTAATAAACATTATCAAAAGGGCCCCCAACAGCCCCGGGGGGGCCAACGGGGGGCCACCCCAACTATGCAGATCTGATGGCAGCCAAAAGGCCCCCCTGGGGGTTTTTCCCCTTTAAGCCGGGGGGGACGGGAAAAAAGGGGGGGGGCTCCCTGTGCATCTACCTTGGCCGGGACCCTATCTCCTTTTTCCAGGGGGAAAGGGGGAGCTGCCCCTTTTAGGGAAATTTTCCAAAAAAAAAGGGAAAAATGGAGGGCCCCATCATTTTGTTTGTTCCCCTAGGCCCCCGGGCCCTTGGCTCATGGGGGGGAAAAAAAACATCTAAGTTCCTCAAGGGGCTCAAAAAAAATCCCAACCCCCGGAATTTTTGGGGGCCCCGGGGCGCTAGTTTTTTGTTCCAAAGGGGGCAACGCTGCCGGGGTTTGAGGGGCCCCTGCTGCATTTGGGGGGGCGCCCCCGCCTGAAGAGCTGGGGGGAATTTTTTCCCCAAAAATCAGGCCCCAAAAAATTTTAAAAAAATGTACTTTAAAAAAGATCCCCCCCCTCATGTACTGTATATGCCATATTTATATCAACAATGTTTTTTAAATCTTTTTTAAAAATTTTGAAAAAATATTTTATTGGGATGTATATATATATATATATATATATATATATATATATATATATATATATATATATATATAATTTTATTTTATATATAGGGGAAAAAAACCAATTTGGTCCCCTCTGGGGTTTTAAAATTTTTTGGGGGCCCTAGCCCCAAAAAAGGGGTAAAAAAAGGCCCCAAAGGGAAAAATATTTTGGTTTTTTCCTGAAGCCATTTTTTTTTTCCCCTTCCCCCAAAACCCCCCCTCTTTTTTTTTTTTACCAATAGGTATATTTTATTACATAATATGGTTTTTGAAAATATAAAAATATATATATCTGCAAAGACAGGGTTGTTTTATGAGGAGGTGAAATTTTTAATGATGAAAGTTTTTTTTTTTTTTTTTGGGGGGCCCTGCCTCGGTGGGGGACGGCCGACGTGTTAAAAAAAATATATACATACATATATACATGCAAGTATTTTTTTTTTGTTAAAAAAAAATGAGGAATTTTGGGAAAAACCATCAAAAGGGGGTTTATGGGGGGGAACACAAAGTGTGTTTCCCCCCATTGGGTTTTATCCTTTTTTATAATTTCCCCAGCCTTGTTTTGATCCTGCCCACACTATCCATCCTCACCCTTTACTCTCCCCCCTTTTTCCCCTCTCCTGGCAGCACCAGCGGAATGGAAATGTGGGTCAGAAATTTAAAAAAAAACCCTGGTGGGGATTTTTCATGGGGGTTTTTTACTGTTCATGAGGGGGGGTGCCAATAAAATGTTCCCCCCTTTTTGCTGTTGGGAACGTAAGGGGGGGGGTGAAAAGGGGGGGGAAAAGAGGGAGAATGGAAAAAAAGAAGAAGAGGGGGAAAACGGGGGATAGTAAATTTTTTGCCCAAGCCTTCCCCCAACACACTGTCACGATACAACTT
>WNWK01001990.1:0-10000 GCA_009830355.1 Cherax destructor
TAAATACTAAAAAAACCCGGTCAAAAATAAATTTTAAAAATCTTTAAAAAAACCCCAAAACCCCAAACTAAAACTAAATACTCAATATTTAAAATTTTCCAAATAATATAATTTAATTATTTACTATTGATATAAACAACCTACAAAATACTTTCAACTTGTCCCAATTTTATATTCCCAGATTATTAATTTGAGTAAACTTACTGTCTGCTATAAAATAAAAACAGATGTACAACTTAAACTATGATCAATTTCTAGTACATAATAAAGTAATCTGTAAGCCAATAAATTTAGTATGCCCATAATACCATAGTATGATAGTGGCTCTCTTTTTGCACTGAAACTCATTATTGTACTTATATAATCCTCAATGTAAACTTGCAAGGAAAATTCTTAATTTTAATTTTAACTATGTAGTATCTCTTGCAAAGCACTTGTGAATTTTTCTCTCTATCTAGTCAGAGTTTCCTTAGTACAGTGTAACTTCGAGTTTCGGTCATAATTCATTCCAGAAGGCTGTTCAAGTGCCATTACCGAACAAATTTGTTCCTTAAGGAAAAATGTAAATTAGATTAGTCCTTTCAGACCCCCAAAAATACACATACAAAAGCACTTACAATATTAAACTTACATAATTGTTCGATTTCCGAGGTGACCGAAACTCGGGGTCCACTGTATATAAAGGTTCTTTCTTTTCTATGTAAGGCTCATTTACACAAACATCATGTTTCCTATTTACAGACGACTGAAATAAGTCATTTCTCCTAGAGTAACAGTGAAATTTTAGTAAGACATCTTTATATCCTATTCGTTTATCCATCTCATTTCGATTTCATCATTTAGGATGTTTACTTAAGTCTTTTCTTTTGTTGCACATTCAGATTGATTATGATCTATATTACTGTGTTTATTTTATAAATACAACGCTTTTTTCCCCCAGCTGTAGCTCCTGTACTGCCAACTTCAAGTGCATCAACCTACTCAAATCATCCTTGTACCCTGGTGTCTCCTCAGAAATTATTTGATAGCCAATTTTTGTGTCATCATCAAACTTACCTATGTCACTATTTATTCCCTTATCTATGTAATTTATATAGAATGCGCAACAAGGACCCACCACTGACCCATGCATATCACTGTTATGGGGAGGTTATGGACTTGTTATGGGGACTATGTGGAACCCAGCATGTATTGTAGCAATTAAATAACATGAATACCTAATTATATTGAATTAATCAGAAGTACTGCTTAAGATGTTTAAAGGCTAGACCATCCTTAAAAACTTAAAGAAGCTGAGTTAAACTGATTTTCTCAATATAATAGGTTATAAATATAAATGCACATTTTTATAAGTACTAGTTTATAAGTTGCATGTCTCATTGTAATTACATAAGATATATTGAGAGTACATGAGGAGGATGCAAAGTGATAGGTTTTTGTTTGTTTATGTGAGAGTGGGAGGAGCTAGAGAGAGTCCTGCTTCCCACACTCTCCCTGGAAAAATGGCTGATGCAGTGAGCTGGTATTGTTATAGCTGACCTTAAATTTGTGTTCTGGTAATGAGTGTCCAAGAGGGCTGGGGTGTGTTGTAGATCGATGTTACCGTGATATTCTGTGATTCAGTGTATCAAAACACTGAGGTTAGGGAGTTATGTGGAGGAAATGGGATGTTTAGAGTGGAGGTGAACCACTATGCACTTGATCTAGTATTGTATGTTAATATAAATAAGATCTACATATATGTTGATCCATGAATATATATATTTTTGTATAACATGGTGGTTTAAATAACCCATGGAGAGGGCAGGAGAAGTTTTCAGGATACAGCAGCTAAGCCTGGAGTAAGTATCATTTTAGCCTATAAGTATCCTCCTTTTACCCTAAGACTTTTAAGTAAATACCCCAGTTGTACATGTAGAACTCATGATGGATAAATAAGGGAAAATAACATAACAATCACAACTTAAAACAGGTTTTCATTCTTGATTTCTTCACATGAAAAACTATCTGTTGCCATTCCTCTATCGAGACAGAACGCCTCCATTATCCTGTGCAGCTTCATTCTTCTCTAAGCCCCAAGGAAGACCTCTATTCAAGACATTACTGAAGCCCATATACATAACATCATATTCTTTATCATGAAAAATGTTAGTAAAAATGTTAGTAAATTCATCAGGTAAGATTATCCCTTTGTAAAACTGTGCTGAGAGTCATTACTAAATTACATCTTCAAAATAAAATACAAACACCCCAAAATACATCAAATTAAATTTTTTAAAGGTTATACACTACTCAGTACAGGACCCCCAGTGTTTGTAATTAATTCATTCCAGAATGCTGTTCAAGTGCCATTACCAAACAAATTTGTTCCCCATAAGGAATAATGTAAATTAGCTTAGTCCTTTTAGGACCTCCAAAAATACACTTACAAAAGCACTTACAAAAATACACTTACATAATTGTTCGAGTTTGGAGCAGTACGAACACTGGGGTTCACTGTATGCAGAAAAGAGAGAAGTTCCAAAGGTTAGTGGATGAATCTGAGAGGGTACATTAAAAGGAAATCAAAGGTGAACATAGAAAAGAGCAAGAGATAAGAGTAACAAAAAGTATAGGTAGGGAAAGATTGGGGTATCAGATTGGAGTGAGTATGAAGAAACTGAATGCAACTAGATATTTAGAGTAGTCATGCTAGCAGGTGGTCTATGAATGATGAGGTGAACCTCAGAAAATATGAGAGGCAAAATGGTAGGTGGTGTGTCAATGCATCTATGGAAAGAAAGAAGTTTATCTATGAGGCAAAAAGGTAAATGTACCAGAGAATAATGATATTAACACATACATGTATGAGTGTGTGGCATGAGATTTAAATATTACAGTAAGGAAAGGCAGTGGACATGGTGAGAAGGTGTGAAACACCTCCCAAAGCTTTTCTCCTTGATGCCTGTGAAGGCTCTTGATCCAAGAAATTAAACCTGACCTACAGTTTCCTTGGATCAAAGATATTGCCTTTCATTCCCCAGGCACTGTATAGCCTCTGTGCTTAACACTTCCTCATAAATGCAATAATAATGTGGGTATGAATATCATGCAGAGCCTTCAGAGAACAGAAATTAGAAGATGATATGGAGTCACCAAAGGTATAATTTTGAGGGCTGAGGATGGGTGTTGAGGTGAAATGAGCATTTAGCATGGATGGAGCAGAATAGGATGACCAAGAAGGTGTATAAATTTGGTGTGGAAGAAGTGTAGGAGTCATCGAAGGAAGTGCTGGAGGGAGGGAAACAGAGGGCTTGAGTGTTCACGCTTGAGTACCCAGCAGGCTGTGAGTGTATTAAATCAGAATGAGTGAAGACAAGTGATTTTTGTGCCTTGATGTGCTGTTGGAGTATGAAAGGATTTAGGGAAACTGGTTAGCCACTCTTGTCCTGGAGATGGGAAAAAGAGTGCCTGCACGTTGAAGTAAGGGTGGGGATGTTGAAGTTCAAAGGGTCATTTGAATTATAATATCTCTGCTGCACTTCTGGCAAGACAGATATTGAATGAGTGAAGGTGAATGTTTCCTTTTTGGGTCACCTATCTTGGTGGGAGAGGGCTTGAATGTTAAAAAAATATTATGTACAATAAAACACTGAAAATACAAGCCAGTATTTGATACTAATATTTTCCAAATGAGAATCGAGTTGACTCATAAAATGACCAATATAGTTTATGGCCATAACATTTTGAAAGCATGCTAATCATTATTAACCTTCCTTATGATAAATTAAAGCAATTACTGGCAATTCAGATCTGATGCCCTAAACAAAAATTCTTCTATATACATACTGTACATGTATAAAATTTGATAGCTACCTCAATGCATTCCATATAGGAACTTCCACATATGACACAGTTGGGCGTTGTGCCTTCTTTATTTAAATGGGGTATCATTTGTTGTTTTTACTACTGCTCTTGCCGTTTTGCGTAGCTGCACAACAAGCTCTACAACATCATTCCATGTGTCACCAATCTGTTAACACAATATTAAGAATTAATAATGGATATTATCACTTCAGGCATACATTCTTTATTTTCAGGATAACAGCTTTTATCTACTTCTGCAAATTTCAACGCCTGACTATAGCAATGAATGATATACAATATTTTCACTTCTTCCCAGGATGCCAAATTCCTACAAAAGATGACTAATACTGAAGAAAAGCACCTATTTACTACTAGGTCAACAGGGGCAGCAGGTGCAAGGAGACAAGCGAATTTGTGATGCTCTGCCAGGAATCGGAACCAGGACCTTTCAGTGAACCGAATGCTTGACAACTGACCTAAATTCAAATTCAATTTGAATTTGAGGAATTGGACCCCCAGAACCTTTCAGTGAACCAAATACTTTGACAACTACTTTTGAACCAAATACTTGGACCAAATACAGTGGAACCCCTACTACGATGTTATCATCTTAATGCTATTTTCGGTAACCGATATTTATAACGTAAGAAATTTGTTTGTGGCTTACGATGTTTGCTTCGTTAACGACACCCGTACCGGACCTGTCCGCTTGGCGCCCAAGACGCGCACTCCAGGGAGCGTCAGTGCTATTGTTTACAAGCGAGAGCGACCACCCACCCACACCCACGCATTCATACCAGTATATTGTCATTATTCCACTGCTGTTTTTAGTGCTTGCAACTGCTAAATAAGCTACCATGGGTCCAAGGAAAGATCCTAGTGCCTGTGGCAAAGAGGAACAGAAATATATGTACGATAGAAGTGAAGAAGGAGATATTAGAAAAATATGAAAGTGGAGTGCGTATCAGTGGAATTGGGCAAAGTCTTTGGGGTTAGAGGTGAGTGGTGAGGATGTGGAACAGCTGGTGGAGGAGCACAAGGAAGAGCTAACCACTGAAGATCTGCAAGAGCTTCAACAGCAACTGGAACAAGAGAGCAGAGGTCAGGACAATGGTTCAGAGGAGGAGGTGGAGGTGGAACAAAATGGAATGTGCCTTTCTTCAAGGATTAAGGACATTTGTGGAATGTGGAGCAAGGTGCAAGCATTTATGGATGAATACCCCAACCATGCTGTTGCAGGCTCGTGCTGGCAACCCAAAGGCACTAGACACAGTGGTGTGTCATTTCAGGGATGTGTTAAAGAATCGCCAGACACAGAGCCCCTGGACAAATTTGTTGTTAGAAAAGAGGTCTAGTGACTCAAGCCGGGTCCTAGTGTCATTCAAAGAAAAAGGGAAGTAACCCAGAAAAGAACTTACCACCTGCAGGGTGTTAATGGAAGGATTCTTCCAAACACTAGCATACTACTCCACCTTCTCCCCTCCTCCCGTCCTCCTCCACATCAACAACTCTTCAATAAATGTAAGCGACATGTTATTGTACAATATTTGCATGTATTTATGTATTCTTTGTCCACCCTGTATTGAGTTTAATGTCCAAAAGTTCTAAAAATATTTTATTTAACTACTTTTGGAAGTCTTGGACTCTGATAAATTTATTTCCATTATTTCTTATGGGGAAAATTCTATTCGTTTACGATTGTTTCGCTTTAAAATATGCCCTCTCTGACGGATTAATATCGTAAGTCGGGGTACCACTGTACGTACTTTGACCTACATATAATATTTAATATAATTTAGTCACTCTACTCTGACTCCTGATACTCTACTCATAAATATTACTCAATATATTTAATGAAGAATCTGAAAATTTGAGTATTTGAAGCAAATCAGAAAAGGTGGCCCACAAGTCATCATATGGAAATCACTATGAAAATTTCTATATAAAAAAATAGCAAATTAAAACATACAGTTTAAATCTAATTCAAACCTTCCATTAACCCTTTCACTGTTGGTGCCGTAGTACTACAGCTACAAGCCAGTGTTGTTGCTAGTACTACGCCAAAATGCTAGCGGTTTCAAATCTAGCGGGAGAAAGCTGGTAGGTCTACATGTGAGAGAATGGGTTTGCGTGGTCAGTGCGCAGAACAAAAAAATCGGGAGCCAGTGGCATTATGATAATGCCATTTCAGTAGTCCTAGCTCAGCATGCCTAGCAGTAAGAAATATCTGACTCCCGGAAAATCTGAGACTCTTCTCTTCCCAAGTGATAGTTCTAACACAGATGGAAGTGTCAGTGAAGATGAATTTCATGGTTTTGAGGAGTTTTGGGTGTGACCCAAAGCAAATGCCCAGGAAACCAGAAGGAAGGGAGGAAGGAAGAAAGAAAGGAAGGGAGGAAGGAAGAAAGAAAGGAAGGAAGAAATGTAGGAAGAAAGGAAGGAAGGGATGACCATCAACCTAGATAACCCAAAAAGTCAAAGTGGACTTAATTCCATGTGGGTGGTGGAAAGACAGCATGCTTGTTGGGGAAAGATGGTGGGTAATGGGTGGTGGTGATTTTGTAATGCGTCATTGTGACACCAGCCAGGTCAGCCTCAGCACATTCACAATGAAGGCCACCCACACACAACAACCTTCCACAAGCTGTAGCAGTTCTAGGAATGTGTCCAGTGACTATATATGTGTATACTGTATATACAGCCTCTCCTCCCTTAATGACGGAGATAGGGCCTAAGACCTGTTGGAACGATTTCGTCGCCAATCGAGGAATGACTCTTTCACAGACACTTCAAAGTGTCACCACTCCAAAATTAAAACATTCTGTTTTATGTTTGTTGGGAAATTCCTTTCAATCTGTTTATTATTAATGGTAATACAACATGAAATAGGTCAATGACTAACTTCCGAGATATTCCTTGAAACATGTGCATAGATTACTCGGGAAAAAATAGAAAATCGCACTTTTATCAGTCTTTGCATAGGGTAAGAGTGATCTTCTATAGTTACCCTTCAGGCGCGTAACATTTTCTGTAATAGTTGTGGTCACTTTTTAATCCTCCACCCTCCACCCTTCAATACCTCTTATAATGTCAGTTTTTATTAATTTTAGCGTCTTTATCATGTTTACATTATTTATGTTATACCTATTATTATTCTGGAATAAATATGATAGGTAGATAACTTTTATTGATAGTAACAGTGGTCCCTCGGTTTTCGTGCATCTCCAAACTCGAACATTTATGTAAGTGTATTTTCGTATGCTGTTACAAGTGTATTTTTGGGGGTCTGAAATAGACTAACCTATGTGACATTATTTAAGGAAGTAAATTGCCTGGGTAATGGCACTGAGCAGCATTCTGAATCCACTTTCGCAAAACCAAGGACCACTGTACAGTCAACCCCGGTGTTCGTGTTAATGAGTTCTGTTAAAAATCAGTGTTCATTAAGTTTTTTCGTGAAAATTTTGGCTCGGAGTCGCGATTCGTCCCGGGACACGCACGCGTGGCCTGGAGCGGGCCTGGGCACTCCATTCACGTCAGTGTGCTATTGTTTACCAGGGAGTGACCGCCACCCACTCATTCATACCAGATATATTGTCATTATTCCACTGTTTTTAGTACTTGCAACTGCTAAATAAGCCACCATGGGCCCCAAGAAAGCTCCTAGTGCCAAGCCTGTGGTAAAGAATTTCAGAAATATGGTAGAATTGAAGATCATTGCAAAATACGAAAGTGCAGTTCGCTTGGCTGAGCTGGCCAGGCTCTATGGCAAAGCCCATTCAACCATCACTTCCATTGTAGCCAAGAGAAAGGAAATCAAGGACACTGTTGTTGCAAAAGGTAAGTATACATCCTGTGGAGCGGTAGTGGCTAGTGTATTGTGTACTCTCACATCCATCCTATGGATGGTAGTGGCTAGTTTATTGTGTACTTTGTGTACATCCTGTGGATGGTGTGGCTAGTTTATTGTGTACTCGTGTACATCCTGTGGATGGTAGTACAGTTTATTGTGTTCTCGTGTACATCCTGTGGATGGTAGTGCCTAGTTTATTGTGTACCTCGTGTACATCCTGTGGATGGTAGTGCCTAGTTTATTGTGTACCTCGTGTACATCCTGTGGATGGTAGTGGCTAGTTTATTGTGTACCTCGTATCCATCCTGTGGATGGTAGTGGCTAGTTTATTGTGTACCTCACATCCATCCTGTGGATGGTAGTGGCTAGTGTATTGTGTACCTCACATCCATCCTGTGGATGGTAGTGGCTAGTTTATTGTGTACCTCGTGTACATCCTGTGGATGGTAGTGCCTAGTTTATTGTGTACCTTACATCCATCCTGTGGATGGAGTGGCTAGTGTATTGTGTACCTCGTGTCCATCCTGTGGATGGAGTGGCTAGTTTATTGTGTACCTCGTGTCCATCCTGTGGATGGTAGTGGCTAGTTTATTGTGTACCTCGTGTACATCCTGTGGATGGACTTAGGATAATGGCTCCTTGTGTGTAAATTAATCTGAATAAATATTCCTGGCTCTCTAATTTCCAATCACGACGCCATTATGTTCTGTGTACACAAGTCCTCTTTGTGTACATATGCACCGTGTGTACATAAACACGCGCGTGTGTGTGTGTGCGTGATAAGAGCTTTCATCTTTGCTCCCCATGTGCGTTCTCTTCCCCTCATCTCTCCCCTCACTTCCCTGCTTCCCTTGCCTCCCCCCCTGCCACGTGCCCTGCCACGTGCCCTCATCAAGACCCGGGGGGGCACGGATGTGGGTGTTGAGGGCATGGAAGGTGAACATTGAAATGTCTGCCACCCACAGGGAAGCAGAAGCCTACCCACAGAGGCCTACCCACAGAAGCCTACCCACAGAGGCCTAACCAAAGAGGCCTACCCACATAGGCTCCCTACCACCCAGATAGGCCTGTGTTACCTATCCCAATTCCTTCTATCTCCCCAACAGAACACGACACAACACAACACGACACGACACAACAGAACACGACACAACACAACACGACACAACACAACACAACACGACACAACACGACACAACACAACACGACACAACACAACACAACACAACACAACACGACACGACACAACACAACACGACACAACACAACACAACACGACACAACACAACACAACACGACACAACACAACACAACACAACACGACACGACACAACACAAAACGACACAAAACAACACGACACGACACGACAAAACAACACGACACAACACAGCACAACACGACACGACACGACACAACACAACACGACACGACACAACACAACACAACACGACACAACACAACACGACACGGCACACCGACACAACACAACACAACACAACACGAACACGACACGACACAACACGACACAACACAACACGACACAACACAACACGACACAACACAACACAACACAACACGACACGACACAACACAATACGACACAACACAACACAACACGACACAACACAACTCAACACGACACAACACAACACAACCACGACACACACACAGACACAACACGACGACGACACACACAACACACGACACAACACGCACAACAGACACAACACGACACAACACACACGACACGACACACACGACACAACACAACACGACACGACACAACAACAGACACAACACAACACAACACGACACGACACAACACGACTACACACACCACAGCGAACACACGACACGACACAACACAACACGACACAACACATAGATACGACACAACACAACACGACACAACACAACACGACACAACACGACACACGACACAACCAACACGACACAACACAACACATACAACACGACACAACACAACACGACACAACACAACATGACACGACACACGACCACACACACAACACGAACACACACACGACACGACACAACACACACGACACAACACAACACGACACAACACACCAACACGACACGACACAACACAGCACAACACGACAAACACAACACGACACGACACAACATGACAACCAACGACACACGACACAACACAACACAACAAGACACAACACAACGACACACGACACAACACGACACGACACAACACGACACAACACAACACGACACAACACACACAACACAACACGAACACAACACAACACAACACGAACACG